>JABACO010000006.1:1647305-1754285 GCA_013339895.1 Ephydatia muelleri
CTGTGGGGTATCGGACGTTGCAATACGGGCACGGAGCAAGTGCAAAATCCCAAAAAGTATTTTACCATAGAGAAATGGTGTGGTATGAAGTGGTGAAATAGGAAGTCAATGGCGTGTACCGTTCGGAAGTTATAGCGATTCAAACGTGAATGATTTTTATAACTTTTATATATATATAGCGAAGGCTCATTTTCTCGGAAACTGACCCAAATAATAATAATAATGATAATAATAATAATAATGGTATGTGTCCCTATGGTCGTTGAAACATATGGAGCTTGGGGAAAAGAAGCCACTGCCATTATCTCCTCTGTAGCCTCCAGACTTGCCACCTCCATGTGCCAGTCAAAGTTCATCTTACTCAATGAGATCTATGGCCAATTAAATCTCAACCTGGTCGGGGCTACAGCTATCCTCTCTAGGATAGCTCCTCCACCATAGAGCTGAATTTTATACTTAATCAGTGTTATTATTGTCATGCAAATATCAATCCAGTCACCATCATTACATACCATGCAGACAAGCCTTGCGCTTATCAATCATTCCATTCGCCCATTCACACGTGAAGAACCTGTAAATGACATCATACAGCATAAGTCCAATAAAGCTCATACTGTAGTTAAGCAGCTAGCAGTTAGCAGAACATCCTGAACATGATGAGAGCAGCTTGGCGCTAGCGGTGGTTGGTGGCTAGTTCGGTCATCACATATAGGTGGGATCCGTCCCTAAATGTTTGTGCAGGGAGACCACCCATGGATCAACAGGAAGAGCATCATGACAGATGTGGACCTGGACAGAAAAGTGATGCTAATTAGCCATGCACATGTACAATGCCAACACGGACAATATAGACTTGTACATGCATGTATATTAGATTCAGCAATGATTAACAGAATACAGCAAGTTTATCATGGTAGGTACTAGTCTCATTCCCAGATCCACATGACATAAAGACTATCGTGGATCACAATGTGCATTAAATTAAAGTTTCAGTGGTCGTCATGTTGGATTACAGGTACAAATATTAACTATTGGATGTGGTTTAAGCTTTTTAGGCTAGGGTCAGGAAACAGAATCTTCAGTAACCCAGAGTAACTGCCGGAGTGCATTTGCAATGAAATAGATTTTATTTACTTGTCTTTAATTGGAGATGACGTTTTGAGTAAGCTTGTGCGTGTGGGGTGATATGACAGTTATTTGGAAAAAAAAAAAGTCATGTGATCTCATACGTAAATGTATATACGCTTATTGTTTGCGGAATGCCTGTGCTGGTTGAAGATGCTAAAATCCCCATCGTTGTTAGCTCTGTTTTTGGAGCTCTGGGGATTCTGTCTTGCCTGACGGCCATATGTTTCATCGTTCTGAGTAAGAGCTACCATCTCTACGTCTATCGGCTCACCCTTTACGTCGCACTGTTCAACCTCGCCTTTGCGGTGGTATTAGAGCTTGAAGTCTTACCGGTGGACACAAAAAGTCAGACAATGCAACCGTCGTAACGATAAGAGAAGGGTGGAACGGAGCCTGTATTTTCCTGGGGTTTGCGGACGAGTATTTGAACAATGCCAGAACACTTGCCGTATTGTGGACGAGTTTTTATATTTTTATGTTGGCAGTATACAACATCGAACTGAAGCGAAGGAGGCATGAGGTAGCGGGTGTGGTTACGATATTGCTGGTGTCCTCTCTCCTACCATCAATACCATTCGCTTTCGACTTGTATGGAATTTCTGATATCTGGTGCTGGATCAAAGACTCACAAAACACCAATTTATCTTCAACTACCATTGGTATAGCGGTTCAACTTGGGATTGATATTGTGCCGCAGCTAATTTTGAGTTTCGTTTGCGTTCTTCTCATTGGGACTGTAATTTCTATTTACAACAAAGGAATCCACAAAGACGGAGCGCTACAGCATAAACGTTGGATCGCCATTAGAGAGATGCTCCCTCTGTTGATATATCCTTCACTGTACGCTATCGTAATTATTGCCGATGCTGCCAATAACATTGCCTTAATCATCGCAAATTACGAAGATATCGTAGTATCCACCACCGTGACTGTTTTACTGCAAGTCATACAAGTCTCTTTGCCGTTATCTCTGCTCTTGCACGCAAGTGTTCGGAGAAAGCTACGCGAAAGAGTACAACTATTGCTTTTCCAGACGAGGAATCACTACTTGCCAACACACTCACAACCAGCAACAGTTGGTATCTCTCAACCGTCCACCGTGGTTTCCTTGTCAACACACTACATTGTATCAACAGGGGATGATGGAGATCCAAGCAGTCCACTTATTATCAGATCGGGCAGACATTAAATTTATGCAGCGAGAGATTATTTTTTTACTGGCTTGCATGGTCTAAAGTTTATCAGTTTATACGATAATTATGATAGCTGCATGACCCACACGTAGACCTAGAAGATAAGCGCCTTTGAGACGACCTAATTCAATCAGTCGTATTTAGGGTGTGTAACCGGTTATCGAGTTATTCGGGTTATTCGGATATTCGCAAAAACCTCCATTATTCGGAAAAATCGATTAGTACATTTTACCTATTCGGAATAACTGGTTTATGTTTCTCCATTCGGAGGCACTTAGGTATTCGTCGTTAGCATCGACAATTCACCCATTATTCGAATACCTTTTTATCGGATATGATTTTCAATTGATAATTAGAGTTATACACATAACTACATTATTGTTGTTTTTACTATTTATACATACATGTACATGCACTGTGGGGGACGCAATTAAAAATTTGATAGGTATTGAGTAAAAAGATAGTAATACAATACAAAATATTTAATGTGCATCAATTGGGGATACAAAATATACAGCGTAATGCTTTTATCGTCGTCTTCAAGTAAGTAAAAGTTCACTAGTATATGCCACGAGTTGTGTTTATATGTAGTAGCAATAAATTATGTACCGGTACTAGAATTGCATTGTTTTATTGTACAGTGGTACGAAGTGAACATATCTGAGTATTGCGCTAGCGAGTGAAATAGAATGACAGACTTCTCACCCACTTCAAGTAAGTATGCGCGCTCTGTTTGAGTACGTGGAGGAATTAGATAGCATTACGCAATCGTACTAATGGGAAATTTCATATGCATTTAGCGAGAACGTCAATGGAGTGTTGTTGGATGATTGTAAGTGGAGTACGTGATTGTAGATGATGTGGGGTGAGTTTATAATGGTGATGTCTGGTCTCAGTGGTAAGTGTTGGATGGTTAGGTTTACATTACTATTGATATGTACAAGTGAATGGTAAATATATACAATTTATTAAACTGTATTTGGCAAACACATACTACTGTGTTTTCAACTGACATGCCTACCTCTAGTTTGGGTGCGAGACCAGGTGGATTTCTGTGCAGACATAAATTATCTTCTCAGTGTGCACTCCACAAGCACCATAACCTGAATAACCTAGGAAATTTGGCAAAACCTATTCGGAAAAATCGATTTTGTTTTTTAAACTATTCGGAAAAATTGATTTTCATTACCCTAGTCGTGTTACATCTACCACTCCGAGCAGGATAGGAGTTGCCAATGGTAACAGGCCATGAAGATGGGAGCGCCACTGCATCTACTCTGTAAGTAGACAATCAAGTTTTCAAAACTTAAGCCAAAATATAATTGGCAATGTGTAGGATTTTGTAGGCATGCCAATTGAATATAATAAAAAGTATGAAAACAAGAAATTATGCGTTTAATATTACAGACCCTTACACCTAGTGCATTCATGCCCATCTGCCTTCCAAGTTTTTTTTTCAAAGCGGCATACTTGTGGCTTCTCAGTAGAACCAGGGCAGTCTGTTCATGGGTAAGAATGCAAATCATACAACTCACAGGATCCTTTTAAATATGTTCTCCCATGAAGAAAGTACCCAGTTAGATGAGTCTGTTACATGCAGACCACATAAAGAGTCATTCTGTAAGTAAACAATATAACCATGCAATAATGAACATACAACTCACGTACATTACATATCACACCTACCATCCCACAACGAAGAGTGCTCTTTTCAATGGACTAGTCTACAGCCCATACAGCCCAAAGTGCTGCATGACGATAAGTGTTGACGGCCAATGCAGGAATGAGAACATGAGTATACTAGTGATTTGTATTATGTCTTCGTGACATCCACCGTAATCTGTTGGGAGAGTGTAAACATTATGTAACCAAACACAAATTTCATATCTAAGACACATACAACTGCAAGAACACATGTACACACATGCACACACACACACACACACACACACACACACACACACACACACACACACACACACACACACACACACACACACACACACACACACACACACACACACACACACACACACACACACACACACACACACACACACACACACACACACACGCATTCATGTTGTATGTTTCTCAGCCATAAGACCAAGACAGAGTTCCTGGTCCTCACAACTTCTCAATAATAAGTGCACCTAAATGTAAGAATAGAATACTTTTACCCCCCACTTTATCCTTCCTATGCCTACATATGCATGCAATGAAAAGATACATCATTGTGCACATGCTGTGTGTGTGCGTGTGAGTGTGATGTGTGTGTGGTGTGTTTGTGTGGTGTGTTCATGTGGTGTGTGCATGTGTGTGCAAGCGCACACGTACATGTGTTCGAAATCAGTCCATCTGCATACATTGATGCAATAGAACTTGATCATGCAGTCCATGTTGGGTTGATGGTTGTAGACAAACACTTCCGTTTCCCCCTTCCTTCCTTCCCCTCCCCCCCCCCCCCAGATTAGCTGTTTGTCTTGTGAATGGCACCAGTCCGGTAATGGTCGTGTGGAGGTGTACCACAGCAACCAGTGGGGTACCATGTGCAGCAATTTCTGGTCCTTCTCTATTGCTCTGGTTATGTGCAGGCAGTTAGGGTACCCTACAGCACTGGAGGCTGTACTACTGTACGTTTGATGGAGGAAATGAGGTCATAAAACTTGTTATATGTATTTAACATATCAAAAAGAGTTGGACTGATTTGTAGTACTGTGAGGCCATGTGTGTGTCCCCCAATGTATTCATATTGTTTCTGCCCACACATTAGACTACCCTCAAACAGCATCACACAAACATACAAGTACACATACACATACACATACATGTACACATATACATACACATGCACATACACATACATGTACACATACACTGCACATACACATACACATATACATGTACATACACTTCACGTACACATACGTGCATATGCTACACACAATTCTAAACTTGCTACCTCTGAGAATCCCTCCTCTAGTTGAGTCTAATAATAAATTGGCTGTTTCGAATCATATTGTACTCAATGATTATTTTGCTTCTGTCTTTACCACTGATGATGGTTTGTTACCTGTATTTCCACCTCTTCTCCCTGTGGAAGAATCTTTGAGCTCTGTTCTCTTCTCATTTGACAAGGTTTTTAAGACTTTAAAAGCATTGCCTCAAAATGCTCCACTACTCCTGATGGCTTCCCCTCTGTTCGTCTCTAGCCCTGCTATTGCTTATCTGTTAACACTTCTTTATATGTCTATGCGCACAGAACAGATACCCTTGGTTTGGAAGACTGCTTTAGTATGTTCTGTCTTTAAAAAGGGTTCGCATTACTGCCAAGTAACTATAGACCTGTCTCACAAACGTGCATCTCTTGTAAAGCTATGGAAGGCATCATCGCATCTCCTATGGTATCCTTTCTTTGGACTCGTGGTCTTATCTCACACGATCAGTAGGCAAACAAGATAAAAAACTTGGTGATGTATACCATAGAATGTGAAGGCCGCACATATATGGAAACAAGGATTCAGTATCCATTTGTAGATTTAGAGATATTTATACTGACATTTAGAAAGGTCATGATGTACCTGCATGGAAACTGCATGGACACTGCATGGACACTACATGGACACTGCTTGGACACTGCATGGACACTACATGGACACTGCTTGGACACTGCATGGACACTACATGGACACTACTGCATGGACACTACATGGACACTGCTTGGACACTGCATGGACACTACTGCATGGACACTACATGGACACTGCTTGGACACTGCTTGGACACTGCTTGGACACTACATGGACACTGCATGGACACTGCACGGACACTGCATGGACACTACTGCATGGACACTACATGGACACTGCTTGGACACTGCTTGGACACTGCTTGGACACTACTGCATGGACATAGTTCAATCATAGCGCACACCAATGTACAGTGTTTCAAGACGGCTTTTCGAAAACTGCTGTGGGGAACACAATATGACACATGACTAGCCACTTTACAGTGTAGATCTCGTAATTTAGCTTCGTTGCATGCTAGTTAGCACAGTCTGAGCATTTGATATGCACAAGGGTGACCTCTACCAAATGCACAAGGGTGACCTCTACCAAATGCACAAGGGTGACCTCTACCACACAAAGGTGACCTCTATAAGGACAAAAGCTTCAGTGTAAAATATGAGCAATGGCCAGATTGTATTGTGTTACAACCAGAACATTGTGTTACAACCAGAACAAACAAGAAGAAAGCCACGTTACAAAGGAGTGCCACCTGTCTGTTGTCATAGGAAGAGTGGGAGTAGGAGCAGCAAATTAGGTCATCCTTCATTGCTTCAGAGTCCTAGTGTGCTCTTACTAGAATGATAGGTTGTCGTTACAATCAATACTCACAGAAACCTGCAGGTGTTATATGTTTTATGTCCAGAGATACAGTATCAAGCTTGACAAAATTTGCCTTAAAAACAGTCCGATTCCAAGCGGCATCACACTACACTGGTGTCACGTAGTGGACCATGTGGCTACCAGTGCAGGGGCATCGCACTACACTGGTGTCACGTAGTGGACCATGTGGCTACCAGTGCAGGGGCATCACACTACACTGGTGTCACGTAGTGGACCATGTGGCTACCAGTGCAGGGGCATCACACTACACTGGTGTCACGTAGTGGACCATGTGGCTACCAGTGCAGGGGCATCACACTACACTGGTGTCACGTAGTGGACCATGTGGCTACCAAGTGGCAGGGGCATCACACTACACTGGTGTCACTTAGTGGACCATGTGGCTACCAGTGCAGGGGCATCACACTACACTGGTGTCACGTAGTAGACCATGTGGCTACCAGTGCAGGGGCATCATGGTGTCACGTAGTGGACCATGTGGCTACCAGTGCAGGGGCATCACACTACACTGGTGTCACGTAGTGGACCATGTGGCTACCAGTGCAGGGGCATCACACTACACTGGTGTCACGTAGTGGACCATGTGGCTACCAGTGCAGGGGCATCACACTACACGTAGTGGACCATGTTCGCGGCTCTGGATGCAGAGGGGAAGCCGAGCGTGCGACAGACCACCAGGGCATCCTCAATGGTCCAGCCCATGCTGCAGATGGTCCCCCACTGTCCCCTAATGTACACCTCCAATGGCCATGCCTGTCGAGTTTCCGCCGTCACGGCTATGTGGGAACGAGGGATGGTGAGCAACGTAACTTGTACGTCATATAATGAAGTAGTTTTATAATTGCACTGTCAAGTGGTCAATAGCATCTTGGTTACCGCCACTTCTCCGCACACACAAGGATGATGAATTGAGACTCCCAACTTATGCTACAGCTGTATAACCTGCAGATTTCCCGGTAGCTTAGCACATGCTAATTTTGTGGCGAATCGATCATTGGCAGCTTGCTTATTTTCTGAATTTGGCATGTGCACACTGGTCAAAAAAAGAGGCATGATTATGACTGTGGAAAGATTGCTATAAAGAAAATGATGTCCTACACGAAGAGTGCTGATGTTGGATGGACATGCAACTAGACAAATTCGGGACGGAACTTCTTCAGTTCAGAGATGAGACGTGTGGAGTCCTCCAACTGCTGCTTCAATCCCTTGTATTTAGCTACCTTCACCTTGTTCATCAGGGTGAGTTTCTAAATGAACAACAGGTTAACAAAATGACAGCAACTACACTTGATTGCTTAATATGTCAGGAAGAAATTATATAAGCAATAATTTGATAAATTGTAGTTACATATTTACATGTAGTAAGTTATACCAATATCTTGCAATCGTTGCAACTCTTGCATTGCCACATGCGCACACTTACACAAGTGCATGCAATACTCATGTATCGCATCTTCACATGCACATATTTATACACGTACAGCATACATGTACATGTACAGTGTATCATGACTGGCACAGGAATAATATTAAAAAAAAAAACAGTGAAGGTCCCCGCTTGTGTTGACAGTGCATCTCAAGTGATGGAATGGTCTGACACTTACAAAGTGATGGAATGGTCTGACACTTACAGCATTTTCCTTCCACAGTTTGTTGTTCTGTTCTTGCAACTTTGTCACCTTAGCAATCAACTTCTGAACCAATGAAGCCTCTGCAATCGCAACAACACTTTTCTCAGCTCAGGTGTGCACACTCTTACACATTAATGCAATGCTGTTACTTCAGTGTACATCCTACTGCATGCACTCTAACCTGTGTCAGTTCTGATTGGTCCTGCTTTATGCTACTATACATGTACTCCGCATGCATTTACACCACCATCTGTACTGCAGCCCCTCCATAATATAATCCTGACCCCTAGGAGACCACTTGATGCATAACATTCAAAGTATGCAAAGTATGATGTGTAGTGTGACACATGCATATGAATTGTATGCCCACAGACAGACAGACAGACGGACGGACGGACGGACGGACGGACGGACGGACGGACGGACGGACGGACGGACGGACGGACGGACGGACGGACGGACGGACGGACGGACGGACGGACGGACGGACGGACAGACAGACAGACAGACAGACACACAAACACACACACTCACTGTGAGAATTTTCTATTACAGATATCAAGCTTTCAGTTGAGCAGGTCTTAAAAAGCATTTCCTCGTCGTCCAACACTTTGGGAGCTTTCTCATTGGACACTTTCGGTGACGATGATGACATAAACCAAAGGCTAGTCATTGGCCTGGCGACCTCTAGAGGCAACATAGGCATGCCATTTAGAGCAGGCATAGACACATAGGAGTTCCCAGAGGACAACACCAAGTCGCTAGAACTTTGTGCGTGTGCAACCTCCATCTCCTTGACATCTCTTAAGGTGACCGCCACTCCCATGTCACTGCTGACAGAGGCATGCCCATACCTGCTCAGAATGTCCTTCTGGGTGGGCAGCTTGCAAGGGGCATGGCTCTTGCTGATCCTCCTGCTGATAGTGACTGTCTTTGTCTTGGTGGGCTGTTGCTGCTGCTGGGAGACATGCTGTGGTGATCTGGGGGATGAGGTAGCTGATGCCTCTGTCTTGAGCAGGGCGAGGGGGGTCTTGGCAGAGATGGGAAGGTCTGGGGACAAGGTTTTATCCGATGGCTCCACCCTCAATGGGAGTGTGCTGGTGGATGTGGGGACAGTGGAGTGGATGGGAGAGGGGAACACAATTACTGTAGTGTTGTGTGGCAATTCCTTGCTCTGAGAAGTAATAACTTCGACGCCCGAGGGAGTAACAGAGAAAGAGGAGGCCTCCCGTTGACCCCTGTCCCCTCCCTCTCCTTGGGTCTGACGATGTCAACAACCTCACCTGAGCGACATATTCCACTACCACTACTGCCTCTACCACCATCACCACTACCACCAACACCACTACCACCATCACCACTACCACCATCACCACTACCACCATCACCACTACCACCATCACCACTACCACCATCACCACTACCACCATCACCACTACCACCATCACCACTACCACCATCACCACTACCACCATCACCACTACTACCACCAACACCAACACCATCACCACTACCACCATCACCACTACCACCATCACCACTACCACCATCACCACTACCACCATCACCACTACCACCATCACCACTACCACCATCACCACTACCACCATCACCACTACCACCATCACCACTACCACCAACATTGCTAGAAACCTCCATTGTCACCTGACTCTGCTGCACCCTGGGCTGACTATCATGTGACCACCCTTGCCTCCCCTCCTCCCCACCATCCACTACCTCCACCTCCACTTGGAACGGCACCCTCACCTCTTGGGTCTTAAACTCTGCTGACACACTTCCCCTCAGTTTAGACTTGCCCTCCAAGACGGATGACGTGCAGTCTGAGACGTTCTCTACTGATGCAGAGTTGGAGTGGTTTAAGTTGTGGAGATTGCTTGGAACACTCAACCGCAGGGCAAAGTTCGAAGCGAGTGAAGAATTCTCAGAGTTCTGGCCATCCGTCGTGTTAGGGGAGGGGCTGCTGTTGAAGGCTTTTCGGAATCCCCTGGTGTGCTCCAACGATTCCTCTATGGTGTCCTGGGTGCCTTTGGATTTCTTTTTGTCCCTCTTGAAAGTGAAACGTCTCTTCACCTTCTTGCTGCTCTGCGAGGTGGGAGGCATGTCCACAACAGGTGGCTCCTCCCCTACATGATGGTCCTCAGCAGAAGATCCACTTGTCGTGGATCTATCATGGTGCCCATACCCTTGACGGCTATACGGGAGAGAAGGAATAAGTACCACCTAATCATATGACTCTGCAGTACTGTACATGAACGTTAACGAAAAGAGTAAATAGATACATGTACAACCAAATTGGTCTATTCTATTTAATTATTGTACAGGGGGATGGAGGGAAACCACAATAAATTCCCCTGCACAATTAATGTACCCTCCTGGCACCGTCATTACACAGAGTAGCCCAATTGGCCCAAGGGGTACAAAAGCTGGGAGCTTCCTTAGAGTTCTAAGGAACACATACTGTATCAACAACATTGCCAAATTTAACTGATTCTGCATACCTGTACCACCACCACCTTCTTGCATTGTGTACATGTGCATTTTAACCCTTCCCCATCACCTGGTACTTGTATTGTACAGATGTGAATTTAACCCTTCCCTGTAAGGGAATTTAACCCTTTCTCCACTACCTGGTACTTGGGATGGCCAGGTCTGGCGCGCTTCCAATCACTGTCATGGGGTCATTCTCTCTGAGGGGACGGAATGCCTATGGAGGGAGAGGCAGGTGGGAGGGATAGGTGGAAGGAGAGGAGGGTAGGTGGGGAAGAGAAGAGTGTGGGGGGGTGGGGGGGGGGCAAATGGAAGGTAGGTAAGGTAAGAGAGGGGTGTAGGGGAGGGGCAGGTAGGTAGGGTGTAGGGGTGGGGCAGGTAGGTAGGGTGTAGGGGAGGGACAGGTAGGTAGGGTGTAGGGGAGGGGCAGGTAGGTAGGGTGTAGGGGAGGGGCAGGTAGGTAGGGTGTAGGGGAGGGGCAGGTAGGTAGGGTGTAGGGGAGAGGCAGGTAGGTAGGGTGTAGAGGAGGGGCAGGTAGGTAGGGTGTAGGGGAGGGGCAGGTAGGTAGGGTGTAGGAAGGGGAAGGTAGGTAGGGTGTAGGGGAGGGGCAGGTAGGTAGGGTGTAGAGGAGGGGCAGGTAGGTAGGGTGTAGGGGAGGGGCAGGTCGGTAGGGTGTAGACGAGGGGCAGGTAGGTAGGGTGTAGGGGAGGGGCAGGTAGGTAGGGTGTAGGGGAGGGGCAGGTAGGTAGGGTGTAGGGGAGGGGCAGGTAGGTAGGGTGCAGGGGAGGGGCAGGTAGGTAGGGTGTAGAGGAGGGGCAGGTAGGTAGGGTGCAGGGGAGGGGCAGGTAGGTAGGGTGTAGGGGAGGGGCAGGTAGGTAGGGTGTAGGGGAGGGGCAGGTAGGTAGGGTGTAGGGGAGGGGCAGGTAGGTAGGGTGTAGAGGAGGGGCAGGTAGGTAGGGTGTAGGGGAGGGGCAGGTAGGTAGGGTGTAGGGGAGGGGCAGGTAGGTAGGGTGTAGGGGAGGGGCAGGTAGGTAGGGTGTAGGGGAGGGGCAGGTAGGTAGGGTTGTAGAGGAGGGGCAGGTAGGTAGGGTGTAGGGGAGGGGCAGGTAGGTAGGGTGTAGGGGAGGGGCAGGTAGGTAGGGTTGTAGAGGAGGGGCAGGTAGGTAGGGTGTAGGGGAGGGGCAGGTAGGTAGGGTGTAGGGGAGGGGCAGGTAGGTAGGGTGTAGGGGAGGGCAGGTAGGTAGGGGTGTAGGGGAGGGGCAGGTAGGTAGGGTTGAGGGGAGGGGCAGGTAGGTAGGGTGTAGGGGAGGGGAGGGGCAGGTAGGTAGGGTGTAGGGAGGGGCAGGTAGGTAGGGTGTAGGGGAGGGGCAGGTAGGTAGGGTGTAGGGGAGGGGCAGGTAGGTAGGGTGTAGGGGAGGGCAGGTAGGTAGGGTGTAGGGGAGGGGCAGGTAGGTAGGGTGTAGGGGAGGGGCAGGTAGGTAGGGTGTAGGGGAGGGGCAGGTAGGTAGGGTGTAGAGGAGGGGCAGGCAAGTAGGGTGTAGAGGAGGGGCAGGTGGAAGAAAGGAGAGGTGGATAGGAGGAATGAGTGATAAGTTGGGAAGAGGGATGAAGTAGTGGGGAGGAGGACAAACGAAAAGGATTACAACACTGTACATGTGGGTATACAGTACATGTACAGTAACAAACTGTAAATGTGATGCTGTATAACTGTAATGTGGCAAGTACAAAGGGCTCCAGACAGTCTAGTCATCAGCTGAGAACTTTGCATGATACTTGCACGTGTATATGTGACATAGTGTTTTAGTGTATATATTGTGCTGTAATTGTATCCTTGAGTGTTATCTGCCAACATGATTTACTGCATATTGGTGAACCTCATGTCTCCTTAGCGCGGGCGCTACATAACTCTCACTAAGCATGCACAATATTGTCCATTTTCATGTTGGCTCCCCTCCCCTCCCCTCCCCCTTATCATAGGATTTTGTTTGTTGCCTCATCTGTTCCTTACCTTCGGAGACAGGCCTCCTCCTCCATTCAACCAGCCACCGATTAACTTTCTCTTGGACATGATGCCCCAAATGAAAGGCTTTCCCTGTTGCCAAATAACCCTCCCATTGAAGCCTTCCTCCTCTGCTGGCTGGAAGAGAGGCTTAGGCCACTGTGGCGGTCAGATAGGGTCTGGGAGGGAGGAAATAAAAGGTACTAAAATCAAGAGTGCTTTTCAGCATGCAACCCCTCAACTGTAGCTAATTATGCTTTAAAAGGGCCTTGAACACATGCACATATTAATAACAGAAAATGTGAAGGAATTACTTCGCTATTTTAATTACCAAAATCGTGGTTGCTAGAGTGTTTTATTTGATTAGCTTAATAAATAATGGGGACCAAAACAAGAATGAAGTGGGAAAACACAGGAGTTGGCACCTTACTAATGGTGGAGTTGGGACCCTACTAATGGTGGAGTGGGGACCCGACTAATGGTGGAGTGGGGACCCAACTAATGGTGGAGTGGGGACCTTACTAATGGTGGAGTGGGGACCTTACTAATGGTGGAGTGGGGACCTTACTAATGGTGGAATGGGGACCTTACTAATGGTGGAGTTGGGACTCTACTAATGGTGGAGTGGGGACCTTACTAATGGTGGAGTTGGGACCCAACTAATGGTGGAGTTGGGACCTTACTAATGGTGGAGTGGGGACCTTACTAATGGTAGAGTGAGGACCTTACTAATGGTGAAAAAACTATGTTGTCAACTTACAAAGCTCTTGACTCCATCAATATCGTCCCTATAGTGGGTGACCTCGTCCACCAGCTGGTTGAAGAGCTGGGTGCGTGTGGCCAGCTTCTGGAAGTCCGGTGCCCTGTGGCAGCTCACCTCCGCGTTGAGCAGCTTGGTAAGGAGCCACTCTCTGAACTCAGGACCCTTGGGGGGGTGGGGGGGGGGGGGGGAGGGAAGGGGAAGTGGCATGGGATCAGTTGCAGCAATGTTCCAAGTAGAGTACAATACATATGTGCAGTGCACACACAAAACATTATGTTACGTTTCATTTGAACATGTACGCTGTGCTGTATATGGCTTTCAATGAACCAGCAACCAGTTCAAACCGCAGGGCATACATGTATATAGGTCGAACATGCAAAGAGCACGAACGTTTTGCAATTAAGACACCATTCAAACGATTGTACTAAATACGCGCTAAATATTCATGGTGTAGGCAGGCAGCTATAAACCAAGTTCACACATATAGTTTTTTTTTTCATGATCTCATTGTATATGTGTGATGTGACAAGGCTTGACAGACATACTGGTGCTGTGCATTAAAGGGGTGGAGCAAATGTGTTCACCTTCTGAAAGACTGTGGGATGCAGAAGTGGTGGGTCAAACTGTCCATCATCATTTTTGGCAGCCATGGCAACCTGTATGAGAGAAAAAGCATGTAATAGTTATGCAGAGCTGAACACACATGTACACACACACGTACACACACACGTACACACACACACACATGTACACACACACGTACACACATACACACACACACATGTACACACACACTTTACATACATGTACACTCTTACACACACATACACATACGCACCTTATACACAACATGATCTGTGTTGGGGTACTCCACTTGGACCACAATGTAGGAATGGATGAAATGAGATCTGATAATACAAGGACAGAAGGTGGCATTTTTGTCCTGGAGGGGGTGGGGGGGGGGGGGGGAGGAGGTTACAGTAACAATAACTTCATACACACCTTCAAAGCTCAATAGTACAATGCACAAGTAACATCAATCAGTCCATCCTGATTTCATCATTGTGTTACTTATAGGAGTACCCATCTGAAGTCATTACATTCTATGACCCTCATCCCCATGTAGGATACATACCTGCAGGAACACCAGAACCACAATGTCGTTCCCAATGTGCCCTTGCGCTGGGACCTGTTTGACACCCCTTGAAATACATGCAGTACAATATTCAAGTGCGTTACAACATTCCACCGATTGCGTGACTCACACCTGTAGCACACACAGGCCTACATACCCTGCACACAATGCACAATGTATTTCCACTTGTACTTCAGGCCACAAGGGGCTTCACACTACACTCACACAAACTGTACACACACACATACCCACACACTACACAAACAAACACACATACACAAGACTAACCTGCTGGCTATCAGTGGCATTGTAGGGGAGGAGGGTGGAGAGGGGAGGAGGGTGGAGGACGTGGAACATGATATCCTTGTCCTTGTGGGTGGTATAGCAAGAGTACTCTCCCGTCTGGTCATTGACTGTGTCCAGGCCTCCATGAAAGCTGCGTAACCATGGAGGAGCAGGGAGGGAAAAAGTAAAGGGATTTCCATTGACACACAGTTGCCCCTCCATCATTGTTTGGCAGCTGTTCCTCCCTCCTCATACCACACCAATGTTCCTCTCTCCTCATACCACACCAATGTTCCTCCCTCCTCATACCACACCAATGTTCCTCCCTCCTCATACCACACCAATGTTCCTCCCTCCTCATACCACACCAATGTTCCTCCCTCCTCATACCACACCAATGTTCCTCCCTCCTCATACCACACCAATGTTCCTCCCTCCTCATACCACACCAATGTTCCTCCCTCCTCATACCACACCAATGTTCCTCCCTCCTCATACCACACCAATGTTCCTCCCTCCTCATACCACACCAATGTTCCTCCCTCCTCATACCACACCAATGTTCCTCCCTCCTCATACCACACCAATGTTCCTCCCTCCTCATACCACACCAATAATCACTGGAATGGTGGACAATAGTAGATGTGATTCTATTACTTGCCAGGTGTTTCCAATACCAGGTTAAAAACAACATAACTGTAAACTGACAATCACTGCTAATGATGTCTCAACCTTTAAAAGCCAGGTCCATCCGTACGTTTTTGATCTTAAAAAAGCATCGCCATAAATTGGTGTACAAGTTATTGCATTTTTGTGTGTACAAGTCATTGCATTTTTGTGTGTACAAGTCATTGCATTTTTGTGTGTACAAGTCATTGCATTTTTGTGCTGTACGTGAACACTAGAGTGTATTTACTTTACATGCATATTGTGTACTTGGGTGATAACATTCCATTTTGCACCTCCATCCTTAGCCCCTCCCCTTACCCTTCAAATCCTTTCAATTTCACTTTGTTGCCTTTCATGTCTAGGAACTCCTCAAATGCCTTTGGAGTCTCCACGTTGCTGAACATCTCTCCTTCAGACACCTGGAGAATAGAGGGAGAGAGGCACATCCCCTGGTCACATGGGCACAAGGTGAGGTCATCTAATGACTAAGATTGCATGGGTATGTGGAGCAAATGACGGTGTAAGTTGAAACCTGAGCATACAGTAAATACTTCAATGTTTGGCATTAGTTTTTGGAAAAATGGTGAATGATATCACAAATCTGATTGCATATTTATGTTGATAAACTATATTACAACATACATCGAAAGTGTGAAGTTGTCACGTGACTTTGTAATTTTTCAACATCTTCGTTTGTGCAGCCTGTTCAATAAGCACGTTTTGGATTGTTTCTCCACCATTACGTGACGGATTGACCTGAATCTTGCTATGTATATACTATGTCAATGGCTCTATCGATCGTTCGAGTCAAAATTTCAACACAGTAAACCGTTACAGTTTTGTCTCCAAATACGTGTTTTTTAGAGGTTATACAAGTTTTTAGATAATTTTACCAACAAGAATTCCTAATTGGCGTCACATTTACCTGTTATAGATAGGTAAGAGGTGTATGCACTAGAAACAACCAAAACACCAGTATAGTAGCTTACCTTTTTGCTAAAACATTCATCCAAACCTGTAGGCATTGATTGTCGTCCATTTTCAAATAAATAACGTTTAAATTATTAAAATTGTTAATGAGTTTGTTCACTAAATGGCTAAAGTTCAATACGGAGACCGTTCTTTTCAGAGCCCTTCATCAAGTCAGAGATAGTATCTATATATTATCTCTGCTTCCACCACCTCCATGTACATGTAATACAATCGCAAAGCTAGCGTCCTGGCTTCGATATCTGAAATGTTCGGCATGTACTCCAATAGTGACTCAAGCTCCTTGGCAGCATTTTCAGCTAGTTTGGATGAATGTTGTTGATATGTGTTCACACACACACACACACACACACACACACACACACACACACACACACACACACACACACACACACACACACACACAAACACTACACCTGCTTAAACTTCTGGTAAACCACTCACTCCTCTTCTGGTACATCTTGTGACCTTTGACGTAAGTGTGCTCATCAAAATTTTGGAACAGTTCATACACCTGTAACCAGAGAACACCAAAGGAGTAAGTGTGGAAGGCCAAGAAAGGAATGTGGGTGAAGCCAAGGGAAGATGAGAGGGTGGGGGGCCAACAGCAGAAGTGAGGTGGGGTCAAGGGACAAAACAAAGTAGAGGAAGTGAGAGTATGTCAAGGTTGGGCATGGGCAAGAACTACATGTATGGAGCAAAGAGTACATGAGCACAGCAAAAGAATGACGAGACGGCTTCCCCGATTTAAAAAACACCATCTCACTTTGGGTACATGATTCTGGTCACGCCTTCAGGATTGACAATCTTGTCTGATGTGAACTGAGCCATGTACTGTAGAGGAGAGAGAACAGTTAAGTGAGAGCTACAGCACATGTATACGATATGAGGGATATAACATACATTATCTCTGTCGATATGTACCACTACACATGTTTGCATGTGGTGTGTGCATGTGTGTGTTCATGTGTGTGTGCATGTGTATGCATGTGTGTTCATGTGTGTGTGCATGTGTGTGCATGTGTGTGTGCATGTGTGTGTGCATGTGTGTGTGCATGTGTGTGTGCATGTGTGTGTGCATGTGTGTGTGTGCATGTGTGTGTGTGCATGTGTGTGTGCACGTGTGTGTGCATGTGTGTGTGCATGTGTGTGTGCATGTGTGTGTGCATGTGTGTGTGCATGTGTGTGTTCATGTGTGTGTGCATGTGTGTGTGCATGTGTGTGTGCATGTGTGTGTTCATGTGTGTGTGCATGTGTGTATTCATGTGTGTGTGCATGTACCACACATGTACATGTATCTTTCTGCAAAGCACTGTACAGTTATGTGCAAACATGCATGCGTGTGTCACAGCATGCACGACCACCCCGGAGAAGACATGTCCTGCTTGCAATCATTCATCTCAAATAATTTGAAGTGTATTTGCTTTCTCATGCAAGTAACAGACAAGCAGCCCATAGTGGGTAACAGACAAGCAGCCTGTAGTGGGTAACAGACAAGCAGCCCGTAGTGGGTAACAGACAAGATGAGAGATGCATGCGTAGTGTACGTGAGCAGGTAGGGTTTGTGCGAGTTTTGTACTACCCACCTTCATATACTGCTCTGGATCCAGCTGTTCCGATAAATGCGTGGTAGGCACCAATCTGTGTATTGACTCCTTCTGAGCTCTAAAGTGCATGTAAGGCAAAAGGCAAAGAGTGTGTGTGTGTGTGTGTGTGTGTGTGTGTGTGTGTGTGTGTGTGTGTGTGTGTGCGCGCGTGCGCGTGTGTGTGAATCACTCAATCACCAAAATCCATACAGTGCAGCTTACCATGTACTGTACCTACATGCATGTCTTTTGGAACATGTACACTTACAGTACACTACGCTTAACTTCAAAAAGGTTGTGCACCACAGCAATCTTACGCACAAGTGCAACACTACTGATGATGCAAGCGGGCATGTGGATGGGATGCATTGCCTAGCAACAATGGAACATGTTTTCAGGTGCTGCGTTGCATGCCAACCCAAATACCAGCTCATAGTCTGCATACCCTGTGTAAGAGAGCAGCGAACGTTGGACATTCCAATCCCCATCGCAACAGGCGACACATACGCCCTTTGT
This sequence comes from Ephydatia muelleri, assembly GCA_013339895.1. Classification (NCBI taxonomy): domain Eukaryota; kingdom Metazoa; phylum Porifera; class Demospongiae; order Spongillida; family Spongillidae; genus Ephydatia; species Ephydatia muelleri. The sequence goes on from JABACO010000006.1 coordinate 1,666,118, forward strand.
GAATGTATAGACATTGCAAAACAACATCTGAACTTGAGACGTTTCGCATTGCAATGCATATCTCCACACACTGGGGTGGGATAGTGGTGGAGTTGTCCAATAAAATGTAGTGGCCAGTATAGAAAACCACCACTATTCCGATCTCTGTGGAAGGGCAGTACGCTGTACCTGTATGTACTTTGCATACATGTAGAGCATGTGCCTTACATACATGTAATCTTTGGCAGTGCAGTATAATAGCAAAGAGCCCCCCCCCCCTCCCCCTCCCCCCCCGCCGCCTCACTAAAGGCTAGATAGCTATGTGCCTCTTACATGTACCTGTACAGCATTCTAATTGAAGCCATCTTGTTGGCTTGGTCCTCGTCAAACAGGATGGACAGGATCAGCCCGTCTGCCCTGCTGTCCCTGCCCACATAGTTTCTGTGGTCTGCACGACAGGAAGGGGTGTGGTCAAGGGGGAGGAAGGATTGTACACATACACTCATGCCTATTAGCACATTTAAGTTAATACAAATGCACACATCCACTGCACACACACACACATGCAGCTTGACCGTTTATACATCCGTGTACAGGGCTGCATACACCTTGGGTACAGTACATGCATGTGTCTGTCTGTGCTGTGAGTAAATCCCATACATTCTCCCACACCAAATCATCTGGTAATGGCGGTATGTGCCCCGCCTTTGCCCATGATGCTTATTTCTTAATATGGGGTCCAATCCACAGCTATCAACTGTCCAGGGTACTCCCACTCCACAGCTGCTTGCTGCAGAGTTACATACATGTCTGTCTGTCTGCTCCACAGCTGTCATAGTGTCCACTGCTGTGAGGTTCTGCCATATGGTCCACTCCACAGTTGTCTGTCTGCAGTAGGGTCCACTCGATACAGTAGATGTCTGCAGTAGGGTCCACTCAGTAGGGTCTAGAGAGTTCGCACCTCCATGTATTGTACTTGTTTGTACAGCAGTTGTTCCGCTGTCTTCTGGACACACCTATCTGCCTGCCATCTCTACTAACAGCACCCTATACTCCACTGTGGATTCCATTCCACAGCTCTGCCTGGTTGTGCTATAGTTATAGTGATGAACTTTATCCTCTGTTGTATTTTCTGTCATAGGATCCATTGCATAGCTACCTGCCTTAGGATTCACTCCATATAGCCGTCTGCTGTAGTGCTCATCTGCATGCCGTTAGTCTCGTACCCAGACCCACCATGACGTAAGTGTTAATCGCTTACATGTTTATACTGTAAGCGATAAACACTTACGTCATGGTGGGTCTGGGTACGAGACTAGCATGCCATAGCACTCCGCGGACTGCATGTTGTTACTCCACTGTCTGCTCACAGCTATCTGCCATGCTCACAGTAGTCTGGCGACCCTAGCATGATGTAGGGTCTGGAACCAAGCGTACTGACAGTATACCAATGCAAACTCGTTGTGATTAGTTTTTGTTGATATTGTATGTTTACGCGCACGTGAATCTAATGAACATTTGATTAGATGTTGATTAGATTAACGTGCGCGTGATTGTATAATAAACAACAAAATAACAACATCATGCTAGGTACAGTGACATTTTTTCAAATCGTTATTAAAGGCACATAATATACATCATTGGAAAGAGCAAAAAATATACATTCCAACGATATCTTATGTTTATAGTGATTAGTTTCGTTGCGAGCACCACGCTATTCCAAAGATGTAATTTGAAATGATCGCGAATGTACGTGAGTCATCACACCTACATGGATGAGCATCACACATACATGGATGAGCATCACACATACATGGATGAACATCACACCTACATGGATGAGCATCACACCTACATGGGTGAGCATCACACCTACATGGGTGAGCATCACACCTACATGGGTGAGCATCACACCTACATGGATGAGCATCACACCTACATGGGTGAGCATCACAGACCTCCTAAGGACACTACACATAAAGCTGAAGCAGTCTTGAAACTAAGTGCATACATGTATTATATAGAGCACATGTACTACATTATGCAAATTTCTTAACACCATTTTTATCTCAGTGACAATTGCATTTTCACAATCACGGTCGCTTTTTGATAATTAATTTTGACCTGGTAAACAGAGATCTAGTTAATACCATGTCCACACACACACACACACACACACACACACACACACACATACACACACACATACACACATACACACACACATACACACACATACACACACATACACACACATACACACACATACACACACACATACACACACATACACACACACATACACACACACATACACACACACATACACACACACACAAACACACACACGCACACACATATACACACCACTCACATGAACACTACTGCTGTTGCTGGATCCTGCACAGTTGATGGCTGCAACACTAACAGTGTAGCTTGTACCATCAATGAGGTCTCCAATAGTGGTAATGGTTGTGGTTGTTGTGTTCATAGCCACAGTGGTCCCAGAGATGGTGGTGAGGAGGACAACATAGCCAGCTGCATTATTACTAGCCGACATGGTCCATTGGAGGGTCAGAGAGTTGGTACACACCAGGGATGGCTGGACATTACTGGGAGCTCCAGGTGAAGCTGCAGTATTACAAATCCGTACGAATGATAACATCATACACACAATTGTATAGTTATGAATAGATATAACTGGGACAGTTTCCGTGAAAATTGGCCACGGATATATATATACACACATAATGATGACCTCTCAAAATAAGTTACTAAATGGAATGGTTATAATTTATTTGGAGGAAAGAAATTTGTAGAGAAAGAACATAAATCCCACTGAAACAGAAATGCTGTGCCTGGGCGTAAATTTCTGACCAAAAAAGATCAACAATTCAATTTGCAAGCTGTATTCCCTGGATAACAAAATGTTTAGTTGTAGCATCCTATCAATACCTTGTTTCTGCACTACCCAATTCTAGATCTCCTGGGTATTACCATGGGACAATCTGAAGGAGGGCCTGCTGGTGTGATGTGTGACTAAACCTCCGTTTCGAGCCATGCAGGCAGCAGACCAGCCCCTTCCCTCGAAGTCACCAAATATCCCTTATTTTATGAAGAAAGAAATACAAAGTGCACAGCCAACTTACCAACATCAAGTACATGCAGTAGTATTAAACAGTACTTGTTTCAGGCACAAAAATTATTTTCCAGGGTTGGCAAAGAAAACCTGCAATATTTGGTCGGTGTTTTTGGGTACAAGCAAATCATAGAAATGTGAAATATCAATACCCTAAATATCAGGTCTTTCCGCCATTTTGAATTTTCATTTGTTCGTTTTTTTTTTGGGATAACGAGATTTCAAAATTTTCCCAATTGTTAAAAAAAACGAAACATTGGAATTCATTCATCGGAATTTCAATGCTTCATTTTTTCATTGCCACTTTATATTCACGTATCGGTCCGTTTTCCCCATGTCCTTATTCATTGAACTAATTATTCCAAAGAATGATATATGGACCTTCGCAAGATCGGAACGGGACTCGGGCACCTGCGTCTGACCCCTCCCCTTGATTGCTTTAGAAAAAAACTCAATAGAAGCTCAATATATGAATTCACATCTTGAAAACTGTGTGGTTATGATGTCACTAGCATTCCAAACCTCGTGCTATTTGAATTAGTGGCACCAGTTCATGTGAATTCCAAATGTTTTCTAAAACAGTGACTTCACTCTTTTCCTGCATGTGTGAGCCACTACAACGTGTGCATATAAAATCAAACACATTGTGTATGGATTTGAGGTGGTACATAGGTGCTCAGTGAATCACAAATGCAAATCACTATGTACTATTCCTTTGCACCCATCACAGTCTACTGATACATGCAGTCTTGTAAATCTAAGGTTGCTTGAGCTCTGGAGACATGCCAACATAACTCCATGTGTTATGTGTGATTAAGTTTGACAACAAAATAAATTAGTAAGTTAAATACTGTAACAAAAAAACTCAATAGAAGCTCATGTAATGAGACCACAATCAAAAACTCTCTATTCAATTTTCCAACCAACCTTATATACCCCGCACCTCAAACATTGCACATAATACAACATCACAAGCTAGGTCAGCGAAACCCTATACTAGAAAAGGACTAAAACAACTTTCCCATGAACTGCACCTAACATGATGAGATGTACACATACACACACTACATATGCTCTGCCTTCTTTAAGCTTGTCCTCAAGCTTTAGTACCTATCTGGTTGTCTCCTTTGTCTTGTGGGGTATCGTCTCTGCTCTTCTGGCAGGTCTTCTCTTGGCAGGTCTCCTCTTGGCAGGTCTTCTCTTGGCAGGTCTTCTCTTGGCAGATCAGGAGAAGTAATTATGTGGTCAATCTGGGGTGCATTCCAGACATCAATTGTGGGATAGTCCTTTGGTGGTACTTCATTGTATTGACACTGATTCCTGTGCTGCAGTCGATTTATGTGAACAATCCGTGTTCTTGTTCCATCTGTGATCTCCATATTGATGTCATTCTTGACAGATTTTATAATCCACTTGCCTTCCCATTTACTTCCCAGCTTACTAGATTTTGGAACTGACAGCCAAACAGTGTCACCTTCTTTAAAAAATCGCAGCTTGGCATGAGAATCAAAAGAAGTTTTCTGAGCAGCTCCAGCCTGTACCATATTTGCATCCACAAAATCACGTAGTTCTGCTAGTTTTGCTTGCAGATAGCCCTGGTATGAGTTTGTGTCAAATGCAATATGAGGCGATAAATCGTTACTCCTTGGTTCTCTACCAAACATGAGTACAAATGGTGAGACTCCAGTTGACGTGTGTACTGCTGTACGATAAGCATAGAGCACCAGTGGTAGATAACGCTCCCATTCATAGTCCTTCTCTACATATGCTCTTAACAGCTGCAGTAGTGATCTGTTCACACGTTCAACCATGCCGTCACACTGTGGGTGGTAAGCTGTGGTACGACGTTTGTTGATTCCAAATGCTTCCAATGTCTGTTGAAAGATGGTACTTTCGAAATTGGTACCTTGGTCTGAGTGCAGAATATCTGGTATTCCATACACTGCAAAAAGACGTATAATCTCAGTTGTGATCCTATTTGCAGTCTGATCTGGAAGTGGAATAGCCTCGACCCATTTTGTAAAATAATCTTGTATCACGAGCAAATATATGTTGTTGTTGACTGACCTCGGAACTGCTAACACATCCACTGCTATCATCTTCCATGGTCTGCCAATAGGTATGTTGGTCATTGGGGCTGGGGTTGGGGTTGGAAGTTTTGCTTGTTGACAGACAACACACTTGCTGCAGTACTGATTGACATCTTTTGCCATATTAGCCCAAAACGCTTCTTGCTTCAATCTTTGCAAGGTTTTCTCTATTCCTTGGTGACCTGCAGATGGAGCATCATGATTCCTCTGTAGTGCTTCCCTTTGAAGACTTTCTGGAAGCACTGGTACTGAAATCACATCCGAGGCTGGACTTGGAGCATATCGTCTACATACTATGCCGTCGATCAATTGCAGCTGTGACCAGAGCTGTCGATATCTCCTGAGTGGGTGCTGTCTCCACTTTCCAGAATGAGTGGGGGTTTTCTTGCTCAGCAATGTTGTATAAACTATGCCAATGGCGTGGTCATCTCTCTGTGCCTTCCGCATATCATCCAATGGTTGTCCAGAATGGGTAATAGCTCCTACACTGCGCCTAGACAAGGCATCTGCATTTCCATTCTGCGATCCTTTCTTATATTCAATCTGGAAATCATATTCTTGTATTGCCAATGCCCAACGGCACAATAAACCTTCCATTTTCTGAGCTGACAACCATTGAAGTGGTGCATGATCTGTTGTAATGTTGAAAGGGCGACCCAATAAGTACTGCCGAAACTGTTTCAGAGCATATACCACAGCTAAGCATTCCTTCTGTATTACACTGTATTGCTGCTCTGATTTGTTGAGGCTTCGGCTGGCGTATGCAATGACATGACCATCCTGTTCAAGTACTGCCCCAAGTCCAACGGCACTCGCATCAGCTTGCAGAACAAAAGTACCTGCATCTTGGTCAAACCTAGGGTAAGCCAGTATTGGGGCCTGCACAAGATTTTGCTTTAGAGTCTGAAATGCTGCATCACATTCTGTTGTCCAGTTGAATGGAGTGTCCTTTTGAGTGAGAACGTGAAGTGGAGCTGCTATTGCTGCAAATGCATTGACATAACGCCGATAGTAGGATGCTAGACCCAGGAACTGGCGAACAGAATGTACATCATGTGGGGTAGGCCATTCTTCCACAACTTTGACCTTGCCTGGATCAGGCATCATTCCAGCACCCGAAAATGTGTGTCCCAGATACAAAACTTTGTCCATTCCAATATGACACTTTTTCCCTCGAAGTGTTAATCCTGCTCCTTGAAGTTTCTGGAAGACAATATTCAAGTGTTCCTTGTGTTGGCTCTCATCTTTAGAAAATATGATGACATCATCTATATATGTTCTCACAAACAACAGCCCTCTCATTACTGTGTCCATCAGGCGTTGAAATGAGCTGGGAGCACCAGTCAGGCCAAAAGGCATTCGTGTAAACTGGTACAGTCCCATTCCAGGTCCTGGACAAAATGCTGTCTTTTCTCTGTCTTTTGCATATACTGGAAGCTGCCAGTATCCTGACTGGAGGTCTAATGTTGAAAAGATGGTTGCTCCTGCCATGTGTCCTTGCACCTCATCTGGCAAGGGTAGTGGGTAAGCATCCTTTTTCGTTCTTTTGTTAAGCTCCCGATAGTCAACGCATAATCGAATGTCTCCAGACTTTTTCTCAACATACACAGCAGGTGCCATCCATGGACTACAGCTATTCTCAATTATGCCTTGCTGTAACATGCTCTTGATTTGCTCTTCTACTTCGGAGCGATACTGTTCAGGAATGCGACGTGGTGGGACTCTGACAGGTGAGCCTGTTGTTGGGATATAGTGGTCTGCATAGTCCGTTTTTCCTGGCAGTGTTCTAAACAAGGTTTTGAACTTGCCCACAACCGTCTTTAGCTCAGATCTCGGACATTCTGGTAATTCAAAGGAGGCCACCAAGTTTCCAAATTTTGGAACAGCACATTCATCAACCACATCTTCATCCTGGCTTCTTGTCGCTGCTGCAAAATGAGAAGTACTCTTTGCTTTCTGTATGATGGGCAGGAGTGTTGATAATCCGTCTGGCTTATTGCGATTGTTATTGTTGTAGAGAACCTGAACAGGAGAATGGGAGAAGTTCAAAACCAATCCATGCTTCTGCATGAAGTCGACCCCAAGGATCACTGAGGTAATCAAGTTATCCACTACGACAAAGTTGTGCTCTATTGTTCTGTCACCCACTTGAATAGGTGCTGTTACGTAATCAACAATCTTAAGCTTTTCACCGGCAGCTGTCACGAGTTGAATGAGTGTCGTGGGCGTGATTACACGGACATTTTCTGCTACTTGTAACGCCGCCTTTCTCACCAATGAGATTGAAGAGCCCGAATCCAGCAAGATGTTCACTGTTGCTCCGCCTAGCTTCCCCGTTAATGTAACAACTTTACTTTCAATGGCTGCTATTGTAACTAGCTTACTTACAGCGGGGCCTTCACAAACTAATGGGGACGCCTGTTGCCCTCTACGGACGTCCCGTTGTCGTTTCCCTGCTGACGACAATTCCGAGCCATATGCCCCAGTCGTCCACACGAAAAACATTTTGCATTTCCTTCTCTTTTCCAGCATTGTCGTTCAAAGTGTCCTGATTGTCCGCAACGAAAACACCTGACTCTCCTTTCGTCTCTTACCGACAACGCAGCGACTTGTTCTGTTAACAGTGTTATTTGGTGAGCGAGTTTCTGCACTTGTGTTTCCTCTCTCAGCTTCTCTTCCATCGCTGCAACAGTAGTGCTCCCTTCCTCTAGTGTCATCAATGTTCTTGCTCTCTCCAACGCCGTATCCAAATCCTTTACGTCACCCGCCGCTCTTAACTGCTTTGAAACAACCGTTGGTAGTCCTTCCATAAATTGGTGTAGCAATAGCGGAGAGCGTGCAGTTGCATCGAGACCAGGCATCGCTTGGTCCAATAACCGTTTGAGTTCGTAAAGGTACAATGATAGTGCTTCTCCCGGTCGAAGTCTGCGCTTGAGAAATCCGTCCATTGACACAAAGCTTGCCGGCACCATCCTTTCAATCATCTTTTGTTTTGCAGCACCGTAGTCTTCTTGCTCATCTTCACTGAGCTCCATCCATGTTGCAAGCGCTTCGCCCTCCAGCAGAGTGGGTAGCTTCAAGACCTTGGCCTTTTCGTCCCATGCATTTGCCTTGCAACAAATTTCAAAGCGTTTGAACCATTCCCCCGCATCCCCACTCGCGAACGGCTTTGGTATGCTTACGTGTCGTTGCTCCGCCATTCTGCCTCCTCTGCGCTAATGTTAAACCGCTCTCTGCTACCAATGTAATGAGACCACAATCAAAAACTCTCTATTCAATTTTCCAACCAACCTTATATACCCCGCACCTCAAACATTGCACATAATACAACATCACAAGCTAGGTCAGCGAAACCCTATACTAGAAAAGGACTAAAACAACTTTCCCATGAACTGCACCTAACATGATGAGATGTACACATACACACACTACACTCAATACATAAATTCACTGGCACAAGCTGTCTTCCCATCCATCACTATGCAATACTTGAATTGAAATTCATGGTCACAATGTTTGTTGTAAAAGGTCACCAATTCAGTGTACGATATTGAAGTATACATCCTAGTTTTACATAACTCAATGTGTTACATGTGATAAAATTTGACAAGTTAAGCATTGTGTAAAACTCAATAGAAGCTCAATATATGAATTCACTGCCACAAGCTGTCTTCCCATCCATCACTAAAATTGAATTACATAAATTGAAATTCATGGTCACAATTTTGTGTAAGTCACCAATTCAATATATGATAAGTACCTATCCCAGTTTTGTCGGATGTATAGAGAAGCCGGCATTCTGTACATTACCATTGTAATTATTTAACCAGATAATAAACTAGGGACGCATAATATATCGAGGAACATTGAAACCTACACTCAAACTGCAGGCTAAATAGATCTCTCAGATGTACTACACACTCTAAATAAGCGAACATGAATAAGCAAGTTCCGAGTACACTTTGGTTCATGTACATGTAGGGCCGCATAGCAGCACACTTTTGGCCAATTGTCCGTTCCTTACAATTGTATAGTAGTTGCTGTCAGTTCTCTTTCTAGAGCGACTGACCACAACATGTGACATGTGACCAGGTGTGGTGAAGTTGAACTCAGTGGACGTGGTTGCATATGGCCTGGGGACTGCTCACAACAAACACTAATAGCCAGGGTCTTATTATAACTATGACAGGTGGTTTTGATTGCATGCACGCAGTCAGTAGAGTTACTGAAGAAGTTCCCTCTAATTAAATAAGCACCAGACCCAACCCTCAGGTGCACTGAATACCCTCATCAAACAAGATGATCACCAGACCACTATAAAGAAAAGACAATGTAATGGAGAACTACATGTAGTGGCCACATGACAGGACTAAGTGTGTGGCTGCTAGTGTATGAACTCTGAACTCTACAGTAGTTGCCAGACTGTATATATATCAGGTGATTGGATGATGTGGATTTCAGTGCTGTTTAATTAATAATAACGGACATGTGTACACATGTTACTAAGGAGTGCCCAGTCCTGACTCATATGTTCACACACATAGATGAGCTACATGTGCTTTTTCTAATCACGGTAGTTCTTGGGACGCCACACAGGGTCAGCACACCCATAGATGATCACCGATGCCTAGAAACCACACCCCACATGACAGAAGTGTGCCCATCCAACACTACAAAGCCAGGGGTTGGCCAAACACATAGTGGTAGTGTACCATCACAGAATACAGTATAGGTTAAATGAAAATATATGTACAGTGTAGTTATTGATTACACTAACGGTATTTAGAAATAATAGCATTAGTAATATATGTACATTAAGATAGAAACTTACATGCCAGTTGTATGTTCAGTGTATCATTGCCAATAAGAGCACCAAATAAGCCATCTCTGCATGTGACTGTGGTTCCATTGAAATATTGAGAAGTAGGTATGGTGAGGACAGAGGTGTAGCATGTTCCACTGATGTTGGTCATCACAGCAGAGAGGTTACCACATGATCCTGGTGCTGTATTGAGTGAAGAACCTGCTGATTGTGTGAGCTGGATTATGTTTGCAGGAGAACCAAAAACGGATGGACACTGGAAGCCAGGGGATCCTGTCCACCATGTGATGATAGTATTGAAACCTGAGCTAAGGGCACATGTGTAGGTGATGATGTCACCAGGACAGAGGAGTGTTCTCATTGGTGGGTAGTTGATGTTAAAGGATGGACAGCCAGCTGTATGGATGTGTTACACATGACAGAAATGCAAAGTATATAGTTTAAAAAAATACACTCATATCATGTCTGTAAGTATCGAACTGAAAAATGGACACCATAGGTAAGTTTGACAAAAAAAACTCTTCACTAACACCAACCATCCAAAAGCATGGAAATAAAACATTGGACAACATGCTCTGGCAACTTATAACCTTTCATCCTACAATGTGTCCAATTGCTTCATTACATAGATACTCTGTTTTTCTTTTATCCAATAGCGTTAAATAACTTCACAGGAGGCTGGGCTTTAGTATACCAATTAACCATACATACTAGAATAGATCTATTCTAATAACGACAGTAGCCAAATTATACGCTGTACGTATTTTGTCAAGTGGTCGTTTGCTGGGATGAATTAACGAATCCAACTTCTTACAATTTCAATTAGATTAATATCTGTATCGCTTGTAGGTATAAACAAATTTTCATAGCGGTACATTGAGAAATGCAACATTGGTAAAGTGTTTATATTCAGGCCAAGAACCAAAGCAGCCTCTGTCTGGTATGCAAATATGCTATGAGTAATCAAGTGCCAGCCACCTGTAACGCAACCGAACTGGATCTTACCGATACGAATGCCATAAACATGGTGGGTGGATATGTTGTAGATTCTTAGGCAGGCAATATACGCACGTACGTTTCACTACCATTATGACAAAATTTTAAAAACAAAGATACACATCTCGGAGACTTACCGCCATTTGTTTCATAAAGGTATGATAATGAAAGCACGATTACCAGTGCTAACATCTCTGCTTCGTTCGTATCCGACGTGGGGCCGACATTGCTCAGCCCCAGTGTGGAACCAGTACCAGGCAGATCCTGGGCGTGGTAAATGTTGGAGAACGACCCTTGTTTCTTGCTTTCGTCAGTCTTCTCATTCATGTGGGGATATTCATGTCTCATATTACAGCATCTCTAGTGGTTGATAAATGTTCGACTGCGTGAAATTTGTATTTGGTCATCTAAGCTTGCTAACGACTAGAAAGAGAAAGATAGTATCAGTGAGTGAGAGTGTGTGCGATCCAGGGTATTTGCTAAAATGTGTGTGTATGTGTGTCAGTCTTTGTGTGTCCGTGTGTGTGTGCTTGGTCTGTGGGGTGTGGAATCATATATGTAATTTCTCTGTCATTTTGGATGTAAGATTGGGTGATGCAAAAGCAACGAAAAGATGTACAGTAGTGTTACATCAGTTACATAGGTGAGGTTTGATAGAAGTGGCCCTTAATTACCCAGAGCGCATATACTATACAGTACTATCCTCTGGTGTGAAGATGAAATTAGAGGGGGTAGAGTTATCAACCTCCGACCCCCGCTGTACATAACCGAAAGTCCAATGTCAGAAGTGCATACATGTACATGTATATACTAAAAGTATCTGTTTTGACATAAACATCTGAAGTCAACATACTGTAACATATTAAATATATTTTTATTACATGTAACTCCAAAGATCATAGGAAATATTATTTGGTTATGTTGAACTATAGCTTCAGCTTGTTAGCAAATGGGACACATTTGATCCATAGTATTGTATGAATCAAAAGTAAAGAATTCTTTATTTACTGTCTTCTCTTGTTCCCAAGAGTACTTAAGAACTTTACTTTTGGCCCCTATATGTTAGCTGTTCAGAAGCCATCACCCTACAATGGCTGCTATGGCTAACCTCTTTTACGTTCAAATTATGCACTAGTAATAATATAGTAATCTGTTGGACCAGAGATATGTAATCTCTGGTTGTACTTGCCAAATACCTAGCTGTTTCAGTAGCCAAACTACATTAATGTTATGGATTTATATGGATGCCAACTTCAAGACAGCAAAATGAAAGGGTACAGAATAGTGTATTGCTTTCACTCACCCACTCCTCCTAAGCTTTCTGCCCATGCAGGATTTTTTTTTACTTGTTTGTTTTTGTGCCATGATGTATGAGTAGATACTGGTAGGGCTTAGGGCTTCATTCACCTTTGTAGATGTTTTTTTTCCCTCCACATTATTGCTTTCTGGGTCATGGCATAATTCATACATTAAAGAGGTAGCTAGAACAGCATATACCCTTGCTAATGCTGGAATCACTAGAAGTATAGAACATGGTATCATAGTACTCCAGGTGTTAGATGTACCATGAAGAAAATATTAAGACAAAGGTGAAGGTGATGAGGTGATAGCAGAGGTGAGAGTGATGAGGTGATAACAGAGGTGAGGGTTATGAGGTGATAACAGAGGTGAGGGTTATGAGGTGATGACAGAGGTGAGGGTTATGAGGTGATAACAGAGGTGAGGTATTGAAGGGATGACTTGCCTCTTCCCCAGTTCCACAATGTCCTCTCTTTTTGATTCTCCTGTGAACACATGATATGAAGTGCTCTAATCAATATAACAGATTGACAGCTTTAGAATGGTTATCAGCTAGGCCTTGTTCGAAGACTTAGGGCCTTCATGAAGAGAGAAAAAGAGCATTTAATAGTTGTATTTTTCGGACATATATGTTTTTATACTATTTTTATGCTGTGTGATATGTCACTAGGGAAAATTGTGACATCCTAACTACCTGCGGAGTGGTATTGATGTTGGATAAACCTGTCTGCCACACTACCCACACTGCAGGGAAACTACCAGTAATAATAGTGATGGAAAGTGCATCACAATCAATTCATGCATGCCTACTGTCTACCGTGTTCAATACAGGGTCAAAAATTGACCCTCACAAAAACATCTATTTCATGTCAGGGGGTGTACATGTGTTTTCAATTGATGGCATACTCAGGGATGGACTCGAAATAGCAGAAGTTTGCAAACGAATGCAAAACTTTTAAACAAACAGTTTCAAAAGCTGTTGACTAGCAGATTCAGTAGTTATAGCTATATAGTTTAGTCAAGATAAACATTTATTTAACTAAATCAATAAACTTAAACGTTGGTCGAAATTGTGACCAAATATTCACAAACAATTAAGGTTATAACTGATTTTGTTGTTCTTCATGGAAAAAATAAAACAAAAACTGGCTATTGACCGCAGTTATCTTACCTCAGAGGTGACTTGTTATTACAAGGCAAGTGTTTGAAATTCTTAGGATTCATTTAAATTTCAATTGCCTGCAAAAAATTAATAATGAAACTGGTTTAATAATTTAGTTGTTTACAATGGAGATGACTTATATTAGGGTACTTAAGGTATCATTTAGCCACCCGTGTCCCCTGTTTCCTCTCCAATTGGAGTGCACTTGCAACTAACTGCACTCACTTCACTAATAAACAGTGATGATGTGACAGTGAGGTCACAAGCAGCTGACTTGCCCGATTCCCAGTCAGTTAGTGGAATGTCAATAGGCTGTGATTCATACCATAACCACCATGGGCAGGGAGATCTAGAGGGTAGAGACGAGCAATAAGGACAGCACACTCATTGACAGGTAGCAATCCCTAGCCACCACTTGCTTGCCATCTGAAATTCAGCAGGCCAGATGAGAGATTCATTCTGGGTGGTGTGCTGAGATAGGGGCAGATGAGCTCTGTTAGGCAAAGAGGCACCATTCAAAAGGTCCTTACACAGGGGTTCCCTAGCCTGCTCCATGATAGGGTCCTCTGTGCTAGGAAGAGCCTGTGACCATGTCCATGGTGAACCTCTCTGCATGTTCTAAAAAGAAATCAGAAAAACTATATAAGCTGCTGAAGAATGGAGTAATAGATGACAAAGCCCAAGCCCCCCTCTACTTACGCTCAGTTGTTCCTTCTAACTAGCTACATCTGAGGGACCAGCAGCTGTACACTCCACAAAGCAAGGGACCAGCAGCTGTACACTCCACAACACAATGGATCAGCAGCATTGCACTGAAGTGACATTTATGATTTGTAGCCACACCAGTAGACATTGTACTTGACATGACTTAGTGGAAAGATGCTCTCTGGAAAGGGAAACAATTATGAACAGCTTTCTCACTCAAATCCAGAGATTGATGAGAGCTGGCCTTAGTTTGACTCCTTGCATGGTTTCCACCATTCCAAACACACCCTAGGACCCTCAAATAAGTCTTAAATGGACAGAGGCTTGTAATGACATCCCCTTTGCTTTGGAGGGAGAAGCACACATTTGGAAAGCAAAAACCACCTTTCACCAGATCTCTTGTGTGTGCTTCCCCATGCCCTCAAGATAACATCCGGAAAACACCAGTCCATCCTAGGAAGGAATGTTTCGTAATGCAGCTGGCAGAATGCTTCAAGGGATGACTCTGAGAGGTGCCTCACACAGCCTGTTGGTGGAGGATGACTGGATGGTACTTGAAAGTGTGGAAACACCTATGTTGAAGGGAAGAAAGGTAATGCGAAATTGCCAAAGCAGACAAACAGTCATGTTCTAGGAGTTACATGTGGTGCCACATACATGATAAGCTCCAGACAACTGTATGGGTCACATAGGGTTAACCCTGAAAAGGGGCTGTGAATACACTTATGAGGTTCAAGAGGGCAAGCAAAGCTGACTGGGCCCTGACCTTGGGCATTAAGTCCATTGGATGAGCAACACCCTATCTTCTACATTGGTACTAACACAACTTTCACACAGAACAAAGAAATCTAAATACTAGTAGCACTACACCACTAGATAAAGTGGCCCTTGAACTTCATGAATAACTTGAACATTGTTCACTTCCATGTATGATATGTGTCCTAATTTAGGTACTTTGCAAAGCTCCCTTAGCTATAATAGCATTATAGAACAAATGAAATTATCATCACTGTATATAAGACTCTAAGACATGCCCACAGACTTGCCCCTCTCACTCCTGACCAAACAGTGCAAGCTAGCTGCACATGGCTATATAGTTTGGCAACTACTGACCTTCATTTGTCTGGAACAGTAGTCAGTCTGCAAAGCCATAGCTCTGGACAAGAGTGAGGGGCTAAGTGCAATAGAGGTGCGTAATGGCTGGGCAGATACTCTGTCATATCCATAGCATAAACGTACTGATAAGCTCACACTAACATAGACATTTTGCCTCTCCTCCCCCTTCCCCCTTCCTCTCCTCTCCTCCCCCTCCCCAATCTGAGTGTTAACAAGTCCATCACAGCTATTCAGATTTGCAGAAGTGACAGTAGGAAACCATGGATACCGATCTATGTAGATTATGTAGTAATACAGTATCAGTAATGCAAGTAATTTATTTTGCATGACATATACATATTCACAATTGGCTTGTGGGAAATTCAATATGAGCTTTAATTAATATATATACAAGCTTTAAAATGTGTCTGATCTGAAAATATAACACTCGATGTAATAAATGTTCCTATCAGTGTCTTTCTGTTCCATATGCAGAATTGCTCTCTAACTCGATTATATTGCCCTCTTTCTTATTAAAGCCCACCACCTCATATGTAGCAGCAGCAGTAGCAGTAGGGACTGGGGGAGGGGACTTGGTAGTCTTAGAAGAGAACCTTCTTGGGTTGTAGCAACCACATATAATGATGGCAGTCACCAAACCTCCCAGAAAGGAGAGGATAAATGTAACGGCAGCTGATACCCCAACGGCAGTAGACGTGTCAATGGAGGCACTACACGAAGCTGTTAAGAGAAATAAAC
This sequence comes from Ephydatia muelleri, assembly GCA_013339895.1. Lineage (NCBI taxonomy): Eukaryota > Metazoa > Porifera > Demospongiae > Spongillida > Spongillidae > Ephydatia > Ephydatia muelleri. The sequence continues at coordinate 1,682,164 of JABACO010000006.1, forward strand.
GAGTACACGATTAATAAACAGATAATTAAGGAGATATAATTTTTCTGCTGAAGAAGCCCCGTTCAAAGCCTCAGTCATGATTGTTCACCCTCCTGGCCATTCTTAAAAACGTTCTTATAGCAAAAATAGTAAGGAAGGGTTAGGAGTGGGGGGAAGACGATGGGGTATACGTCAGTACTATTACCTGTTTTAATTATTGAAATACACAGAACTTAGACTTACTGCCCTTCGTTCCATAAAGGTATGATAATGAGAACACGATTACAGTGCCGGCTCGCAAGAGCGAAAAGTCACACCTCGCAAGAGCGAAAAATAAGGCACATTCATCGTGGAGTTAGGAAAACTGTTTGTGTTCATAGCACAGCCATACCGCTTTCATCAGTAAAATTCATTTGGTGACGGCCGGTCCAGATAGATCGATATTGATACATGAAAGCGGTATGGTTGCGCTATGAACACGAACAGTTTTCCTAACTCCACGATGAATGTGCCTTATTTTTCGCTCTTGCGAGGTGGGACTTTTCGCTCTTGCGAGCCGGCACTGTACAAGCATTGTCTCCCACCTAGCCACACCCTCGCAATTGGTTATATTATAATTATCCAAGATTATTGAGCAATCATCCATTCTTTTTGGTGTTTCATTGCATTACAAATGGACATTAGGTCTTTTACCTACGGTACGAGTACATGAACACTCATTATAGCATGGCAGTGGAATGTGGCTTATCTTTTGTAATCCGTTCAAGGTAAGCACAGTACAGGTGAATATCTGGGTTATGTACCCTTCGAGGACTAAAACGATATAAACGTTATCTTATGTAGCCCATGATACGGGCCCGTGTCTAATAGCGCTCCACTTATAGAGTGGTTGTTTCACAAAGCTTTTGTTCGTTAATTCGCCTCAGTCTAAAAACATGTACAAACGTATACAGGAATGCCAAAATAAAATAAATAAACCGTGAGATGCGCGACTTTAGTGGACTAAGAAAGAATATCTGTGCATTGACATTGTTTAATGCCGAAAAGAATATAGAACAGCTTAAAAATATATTGGATAAACGCATCTTCACAAAATATGGATTAGAGCAAACCACATTTTAATGAGCTCCTAAGGATCCAGACAAGAATTGTACCGTAATGTCCATCTTGAAACAGCCGTGTATGATCTGTGTAGTGTAATAATCAGTGCAGTGAGCAGGAACGAATTGTCTTTACACTGTAGTATACATTGCCACCATGTTGCGTGTTGTCATAGCTATGTGTCAGAGTAACAACGCACTATACTGAATAGTTGACATTATGTTAACTAGCCTTGTCAAAATGTGTCATGTGTGTTGTCCCAAGATCACGCAAACATTATACAATTTTATACACTTTTATCTGTGTGCCTTAACAGCTGTTCTATGATATTCTTTAGTGTGCACCATGCAGAAACTGAAGTGAACAGTCTCAAAACACTCAAATTGAAATTTTTGTGATTATATACCTCCAGATGTCATGGAGGTTTCATTGCTTTCCTAGAACACAGCTGCAAATACATGTGGAACTGAACTGACAGGTTGTACTATTGTGGTTCATAGACATGTAAAGATATACAAAGTTTAATGTATACTAATATGACACTTGATGCTTCCCAATATGCCTTACAGTGTCTCCTGTTCCATATGCAGAATTACTCTGATCAAACTCAATTGTGGTGCTCTCTTTCTTATTAAAGCCCACCGTCTCATATGTAGCAGCAGTAGCAGTAGGGACTTGGAGAGAGGTCTTAGAAGAGAACCTTCTTGGGTTGTAGCAACCACATTTTATGATGGCAGTCACCAAACCTCCCAGAGAGAAGGAGAGGATAAATGTCATGGCAGCTGATATGCCACCAGCAGTAGATGTGCCAATGGAGGCACCACATAACGCTAAGAGCACACGATAGTTACACTATGTGTATTTAAACAGTATTAATTTAATGTTCTGTAACACTCTCAGTTATGCTCCAGTCTACTTTATGGGAAATCATGGCTGCACCAATTCCTCCTGCACCAAGTGTAAGTTTTCTCAACCATCAGTTGAGTACCAGGGCATGTTCTCACACTGTGGGATAGCCAAGAGATCAACACTTCCAAGAAACACTTCCACTCTTCACTCTTTCCTCAAGCTCAGTCCATGTTCTATAACTGATTTCTGCCCAACCTGGCTACAGTTATTGAGCCTGCCCTCTCTCCTCTTGAACAGGAAAGAGGGTACATGAAACAAGGGTGCAGAGGAACAAGCAGCTTTCCAGAAGCTGAAAGTCTTGCCAATTATTATAAAGGCATCAGTACTTCAGATTTCTCTCCAGCTCATCGGGGTGTGTGGTCAGCCATGCCCCATATACCTCTATGCAGATACCCCCCAGGCAAAAGGCCAACCTCTGAGCTGTCTTGATGATGTTATTTATTTATGACACCACAGGAGTACAGACATGCATGCAGATACACACATTACAACTCATGGTGTGTTCCCTAAAGCCACACAAGCTAAGGAGACTGCGGCAATGAAGAGGATCATAGCTCTTATCCCGAATGTTTCCAGCATCAAGGTTCAATGTTTAGTCACATCAGCACACTATGAGGCCTTTGTGCCACTGGCTCAACTGGAATCATTGCATGGTATGTTATGAGAAGGTATTGCTGTAGCAGTGGCCTTAATTAATGAGTGACACCACTAGAAACAATGGCCCTTGTAATTTATGAATGATGTGCCTTTCCAACTTTGTACAATTCCGTCCCACACATAGTACTCAATCTGAAAAATGTTTCAATTTGTAACTGTTATATGCATTCACTAATTTTGCTGATTAAATACATTCATATTCATAGTGTAATTTTCAATTGTTGCTTAACGAATTAACATAAATCAAAATAGAACCAACATCCAGTGCTGCAGGACACATCATAGACCACACGCACCTTATCACTGACCAAGGGCTGATGATGATTCTTACTGGAAGAGGGAGTAATAGCAGGTGGTGCAGATATGGAAGCACAGCATCAATGACACTATTCATAATCAAGTGCCTGAAATCAAATGTGTTTGACCATTAGTAGCTATGTAGTGGAATTACTTAATTCAATTTTAGTTCAGTTATAGCCAAGTAACTAAAGTTTTATTCAATTGCATTAATAATCAGGATGGTTAATCTTGAATGAATGATTGGAATGTATTAATGTATTAGGTGACTGAAATTTAATGAATGTTACAAGTAAGGATATTCAATATTTGTCATATGACTTTGTATCGTGCCTAGTCAATCAATGGTCAATTAGATTAATTATTGAATGTTTATCTTAGTTAAATTAGTTATTTGTTTATGTCACAATTTCTTCCCAAGATATTATTGCATAATACAATAATTAGCAAGCTGAGTATTAAAAGGAATATTCCTTGATTATGGGACACTCTGTACACCTATGGGCATCTTAAAATGCAGCTGATGATACCAAATGCCACTACTAACCTCTCCATACAACCTGAGCTCCCCTAGACTACAAGTGTGCCTTCCAACCAACCTTGTCATGTACACAACCAAAAGTTTTCAATATCGTGTAAGCAATGAACAGTCCTGGTACAGTGCATGTTATAGTCCTGTGCCAATACCGTTTGCTATGTTGTAACATTTGGTTGTGTATGTATGACCTTGTATGTGCACTGATTAATTGTGTGTTATGTTATGTGTTGTGAATTGTTCGTAGACATATAGTTTTCCTCCCCCTCCCCACTCATCCACTGGAGGTCCACTCCTTCCCCTCCCCACTCATCCACTGGAGGCCCACCCTCACGCTGAGTGTTAACAAGTCCATCACATGCAGCTATTCAGATTGCAGAAGTGACAGAAGGAAACCATGGATACCAATCAATGTAGTTGATGTGTTCAGCTATACACAGCTATTAATTAAATGTAGGTCTTGCCAATACAGATCAGTATCCATGGTAACTCTACAAATTCATTTCCATGTAAATATTATCAATCGACATATGGCAAACATATTCTAAAAAACAACCTTTCAAAATAATACTAATTGTCTCACTAATAGAACACTCGATGTAATAAATGGTCCTATCAGTGTCTTCCTGTTCCATATGCAGAATTGCTCACTAACTCAATTGTATTGCCCTCTTTCTTATTAAAGCCCACCATCTCATATGTAGCAATTGTAGTAGCAGGGACTGGGGGAGGGGACTTGGTAGTCTTAGAAGAGAACCTTCTTGGGTTGTAGCAACCACATATTATGATGGCAGTCACCAAACCTCCCAGAGAGAAGGAGAAGATAAATGTCATGGCAACTGATATGCCAACAGCAGTAGATGTGCCAATGCAGGCACCACATGAAGCTAAGAGGAGAAACATATCAGTACACGAGTGTTACATTTAGACATGGACGTATTTATACAGGCCAAAATGTTGTGCAATGGGTAACTAAGGAAACATCAGTACGTGTTTCCAGTGAGTAATCAATGGCATATATACAGGAGGGTACATGGTCTCTAAATAGGGAAAATGCATTCATGCAAAAGCTCTAAACTCAAAGCTTGCTGAGGCAAAATACAGTGACAAAAGGGAAAACGTGTTGTCATGACAACAGATTGGTCTGACACAATAGCACCATGCCTAGTGTAGCACAATACATGCACTGTCATAAGTAACATAAGTACATGTTTCTGTCTGTTGAGTACCTCCTCCCCCCCACACCTCCCCACAAACAGTACTCACATGTAGATGTTGGTGATGATGAACTTGTTATTGGCACTGATGCTGTCATGAAAGTGAAGAACACCTTCACACCTCCAACCACTGGACCAGCACAGTTATTAGAGATAGTGTTGGTAGCTGCTGCCTTGCAGTAGTACATCTGACCACTGGTGAGGCCTTGTAGGGAGACAGTCACCTCTGTGCCTCTGGTAGTGGAGATGTTGTACACACTTGAGTCGGGAGGGACAGAGGGATCAGTACTGCAGCACACCATACAGTAGAAGGACTGGTTGGTCGAGAATGAACAACCAATGGTTGCTATGGAAACATATGCCATTGTCATAACGGTACTAATGATTGTGTTGTTTGTTGTGCCTAAATTAGAAAGAGAAAGTACTGTTTAAAGCATACATGCAACATTACTTCACCACTACTGTTACATTATCTAAAGAATAAATGTAGTCTATGTACTTTTATAACTTCTATTGAAACAATGGTGCTAGACACTGTAGGACAAAGATAAAAGATACAGTTGAACTAACTTGCACAAGCAGCTAGAAGGTACAACATCTATGAATGAAACATTTGCCAATTAAAGCTGGTGTCTTGTTTGTTGTCAGTGAGATAGTCAGCCTGTACATGTACCTGTTACACTTGGTATACTAGGAGTCCTTGTATTAAGATATGAATTTCATGGCCACATTTTCATGGGTAAATAGCACCAGATAACTAGACAATAATGTAATTGAGCACAATGACATCCATATATGTACCTGCTTACATAGTGGGGCACTTTAACCCTTTACTGCTCTAATGTTCATAGGTCAGGGGGGAGGGGGGGGGGGGGAAGGGCACAACATGTTTTTTAACAATGTGGTCAGTAAATCTAGCATTCATGAATGTATAAAGGTGAATAAAATGTACGGTTAACTGCCCCACTACTTGCCAGTGCACATGTAAATAACCCCTTTTTTATCCATCAGACCACTTACCATATATGGTAGGGGTGCTCTTAGGACCCACATCTCCATCCTTATTCACTGATGCCACAGAGATGACATAACTGGTGGAAGCCACAGACACTGGTACAACATAGAAGCATTGTGGTGTGGTACAGCTTGTATAGCCATGGATACCACCACCCAGGTACACTCCATATATGGTCACAGCACCTCCCTGGAGAGGGGAGGAGGGAGATGATAGGGCACGATGGGGACATACCATAAGATCCCTTACCACTGGCGTCCATGTTATCTCAAGGTGATGAAGAGTGTTGTTGGGGTTAAAGACAGACACAGCCTTAATGGCAGGTGGTAGTGCCACTGTGGTTGTGGCATGTGTGTGCACGCCACACATGTGAATAGACTAAGGTCTCATTATACTGTATACCAGTATGTATATCTTTGAGTGTGCGATATGTGACCACATTCAATAGAAAGTTTCACATACAGTACACAAAATGACATGACAGAAGCTTTGAGGCTTACATGTCCACTTGGTGAGTGAAGTCCCATTGCTGGAGCCAGCACAGTTGATGGCCAACACAGAGACAGTGTAGAGTGTGTCACTGACCAGTCCAGTGAAGGTGTGGGAGTACACTGGTGATCCATTATCAGCTATGACCACAGGACTACTGATAGTGACACTGTAGTTGGTAGGAACACCACCAGTAGTGGGAGGGGTCCAGGTTACTGTCAGCTGGTCCACAGATGGACTGGTTACTGTCATGTTCCCAACAGGACCAGGGGAGGCTGGAAGAGAGGGGAGGAGTTGTATTTCCCGCTATGGAGGGCCTATACACATGTACCTCACCACCAACTAAGTGACACATGACCTTTTGTAATTGAGTGTTAGTTTCTTAATGGTCACTGATGGGATGATGTCTATGGAACCATGATCACTGATGGGATGATGTCTATGGCACCATGGTCACTGATGGGATGATGTCTATGGGACACAACTCACTTGCCAGCATTATCTTCACAGTATCACTTCCCACAACAGTTCCAGTGTTACCATCATAACACCCAACAGTGGCTCCATTCAAAGCCTGAACAGCAGGAATGGTGAGGACAGATGTGTAGCATGTTGAGGTAACATTGGTTGTCACAGCAGAGAGACTGCCACAGGACTGTGGGGTGAATAGTTGAACTATTCCAGATAGCCTCTGTAGGAGTCCTATCTGGTTTGTAGGAGGACATTGGAAGACTGATCCACTCCAGGCTGTAATCACACCAAGAGCACTTGAGCTAAGTACACAGGTGTAGATAATGTTACTTCCAGGACATGAGTAGGTGCCCATTGGTGGGGAGGTGAGGAAGAACTGTGAGCAGCCATCTAGAGAATTAAATTACATTACTTCTGAATGAAGGTAAAAGTGTGGTTAATGGTTTGCAATAGCCAATAGCTACATTGGATTACATGTGTTTAATCCCAAAACTAAAGTACATGTATTTACATTTTTCTCATTACTTCAATTTTTCATGAGATGGCCTTTGATGTAATTTAAATATGAACTTTATAAACTCTACTGATTAGCCAAAGTGATGTTAACAAACTTAGATTATATCATATGCTTAAGTAACTATATAAAGACCCTCTGAAATTAAATTGAAGAGTGATCAACTAGTCATAATGAATTATGAAAGTTGTAAGAAATAGTTGATACACTCCGTAGGCCACCTTCTGGGTCCCCTATTGGGATGGTTTTCCATCTCAGCCTCCATCTGCAAGAAGACGTGCTTAATGATTACTAAACAATGGGTGAGACTGCAGTACATACATACATCTGTACGTTTTCTTTCAACCACTCTTCAATGCAGCAATCAAAACGTCCTATGCTCTATCACTAATATGGGGCAGCCTAGGCTCAAGCCACACCTCCTGTCAGGCTGCAGCTAGCTCCATCAGCTTTCCTTACAACTCTGACTTAGGTCATGTCTCCATTCCTCACAACTGCTTCACTGGGGTACAGGTAGTTCTGTGTGGTCACAGGGACATGACCAAATTCCTCCTCAAGACAAAGTGTCTTTTCCTCAGAAGGCATGAAACACTCAAAGGGCAGTCTCCAGTAAAGAGGCTGGCACGTGGCTGACTCTTTGCTTGGTCTAACAATGGATGATGATTCAGTCAGAGTTGCAGCTTGGAGCTCACATTCTTGCCAGCACATCAGTTGATTGGTGGGCTCAGCTGACATTTTAGTTATCAGTACATCAAGCAGTGCATGACTGCTTTTCACATCCCATCTGGTCACATTTAAAGTTGATGTGAAGTCTAACTTTTTTGTTAACATCATCAACAGGAAACTTCTTCCTGATTGGATAATACCTTTTAATGTTTTCGTTTATGTGATCTTTAATTCCCTGCTTGTGTTTGTAATAAGCACTTAAACTGATGTTTGTGTATACAATTATGTGTAAAAATAATAATTATGTTTTAAAAGTACAAACTGGATATTCATATGCCTCAATGGTGAGCTATTGCAGAGCAAAGTTGATATTTCGAGAGGATTGACTAAATTAATAAATGGGTTTAATCATTGCAGTAAGTGTTTAATGAACTTAATTTGGTCAGCATCCTAAAATTACCATTTCTTCGAAAACCATCCATTAAGCAGCAGTTTGCTTGTTTTATTTGTTCGATATTATTTGACTAATGAGCGTAATCGATGCATCGCATGAACTAGGGTAAAAACCGTTCTAAAGAGTTGTTCTCCTTTCAGAAACACCAGGGTACCCCGCCGAATTCATTAACTAACTTGTAACTTAATTAAAGAGGAGTGGCACTTGATAGCAACTTACCCCCCTTCGCTTCTTTAATCGATGATAATGAAAGCACGATTACAAGTGCTGACAGCATTTTCTTTTTTTATACAGCCAGCTGGCTAGACCCAATCTGGAACCAGTACCAGCCGAAGACTCGGGGGGTGGTCTAGGCGTGGCCATACGGACGGCTCTTGTTTCTTGCTTTCATATTTTTATGGGTATAAAAGCAAGCAGCTAGGTACTAGTATACAGATATTCTGTTATTGCTAGCGCGGTTAAAGTTAAAAGCTACTATAAATCATATTATCAGTCAGCGCTAGATTAAGACAGTCACGCCCCTCTCCTCCCCCCCCCCCCCCCTTTCCCCTCCATCATATTCATACCAAAACACCGTAAATTCATCCACCAGCTCAGACAAAACTATTTCTGGGCGATAGAAGATAAATATGAATAAACTCAGCATTAGGGAATCTTCCACCATAATAGTGTGGAGTATGTTGCGACTAAGCAAGCCCACCTTGGCATACACCTTGAAGCAGGCCTACACCTGACCTCTGATCACATCAACTCTGTCCCAGCAGACATTTCACCCTAAGTGTACCATTGGTGTGTGGGCAAACTAGCACTTTAGATATGGAGGTGACATCACTGCTTTACTGGAAGAGGGAGTAATGGCAGGTGCAGATATGGAAGCACAGCATGAATGACACAACATGGGCAGAGCTGGGATGGGTGTGTGCGTGTGTGTGTCCCTGTGGTCACTGAGACCTGTGGAGCTTGAGGCATGGAAGCTATGGACTTCTTTCCCCTCTTTCTTGCCTTGCCTCAGCACTGACTTACATTCAAGGAAAATTTGACCATAATTAGTTATGTTAATGATACTACCATTAAAATAACTAATTGTAGTAAATTATTGTCCTATTCCTTGATTGTAAGTCAGTGCTGAGGTAAGGCAAGAAAGAAATCTAACTAAATTCAACAATGTAAATATGCCAAACTACTCATAATCAAGTGCCTGAAATCAAATGTTTGACCATTAGTAGCTATGCAGTGGAATTACTTAATTCATTTTTAGTTCAGTTATAACCAAGTAACTAAAGTTTTATTCAATTGCATTAATAATCAGGATGTTTAATCTTGAATGAATGTATTAATGTATTAGGTGACTGAAATTTAATGCATGTTACAAGTAGGATATTCAATATTTATGTCATATGATTTTGTATCGTGCCTAGTCAATCAATAATCAATTAGATTAATTATTGAATTTTTATGTTAGTTAATTACATGGGAAATTAATTGTTTGTTTATGTCACAATTTTTCCAAGATATTATTGCATAATACAATGATTGGAAGTTAATTAGCAAGCTGAATTTTAAGAAGAATATTTCTTGATTATGGGACACTCTGTACATCTATGGGCATCTTAATATGTAGCTGATGATACCAAATGCCACTACTGACCTCTCCATACAACCTGAGCTCCCCTAGACTACAAGGGTGCCTTCCAACCAACCTTGTTATGTACACAACCAAAAGTTTTGTAAGCAATGAACTGTCCTGGTACGGTGCATGTCTGTGCCAATACTGTTTGTTATATTATAACTTTTGGTTGTGTATTTATGACCTTGTATGTGCACTGCACTGATTACTTTGTTATGTGAATTGTTTGTTATTCAACATACAATGTAACTGGTCAGCATACATGTGAACACATTGAGATATAGTACATGCAGTGTGATGAAGCACTGCCCTGTCCAGGGAAGGAAGTGCAGTGTTACCAATGTAGGTTCCCCAAACACAAGCCTCTTCTCCCCTCCCCCCTCTCTTCCCCTCTCACTCCACCACCTCTTCCTCCCCCTCCCACAACTAAGGTATCACTGACCCAGCATATATTGTCCAAAGTATATTGTATCATATAACAATTAAAGTATTTGCACAGTAATGGTGGGTCATCTTCATTGAAAGTCTGCTAGTAACTTTAATGATTATCCATGCATATTCATATTTATAGATGATTTTATATTATTATCAAGAGTATTATTATTATTATTTATTATTATATATTTTTTTGAATTGAAATGATTTGTTATTATAACAATATTATACAACAATATTGACAAACAAAATACACAAGAACATGACCAAAGCTAAATAACACCTCAGAAAGAATTTAGAGGGCAATATCGGGACATTATAGCCCTCACATTAGCCCTTACTAGGTTCAGATTGAGCCGGCCATACAGCTCTGATAGAACATTATTATTATTAATATACAAACCCAGATGAGTCAATACAACTACTAAACAAAAATTACAAAACAACATACAAACTCAAAATATATTCCTGATTACACTTAGCATCATTGGTCTCATGTTTTTGGAGCTCAGTGGCATGTGCAGCTGCTCCAGCAGTCACTCCCACTTCAGAAAGAGTTTTTGAGTTCAGCAGTGATGTAACTGATAAGTCAAAAGCTGCAGTTTTGCCCAGAACCCAGTTGGAGATGAGAAGATCCACAGGACGAGAATGACTGTGATCAGAAGTGAGGTTGCAACCAGCTTAGATCCTTTTTCGTGGAACGATCCCATATATTTGATTTCACATCTCCTAGCTGGGCCAGAAATATCTGTTACCTCTCCCCACACCCCCTAGCTGGACCAGAGATATCTCTGTTACCTCTGACAGGTAGCCTCCTCCCCACACCTCCTAGCTGGACCAGAGGTATCTCTGTTACCTCTGACTGGTAGCCTCCTCCCCACACCTCCTAGCTGGCTAGAGCTTCTGACAGGTAGCCTCCTCCCCACACCTCCTAGCTGGCCAGAGATATCTCTGTTACCTCTGACTGGTAACCTCCTCCCCACACCCCCTAGCTGGACCAGAGATATCTCTGTTACCTCTGACAGGTAACCTCCTCCCCACACCTCCTAGCTGGACCAGAGGTATCTCTGTTACCTCTGACTGGTAGCCTCCTCCCCACACCTCCTAGCTGGACCAGAGATATCTCTGTTACCTCTGACTGGTAACCTCCTCCCACACCCCCTAGCTGGACCAGAGATATCTCTGTTACCTCTGACTGGTAACCTCCTCCCACACCCCCTAGCTGGACCAGAGATATCTCTGTTACCTCTGACTGGTAGCCTCCTCCCCACACCTCCTAACTGGCCAGAGATATCTCTGTTACCTCTGACTGGTAACCTCCTCCCCACACCCCCTAGCTGGACCAGAGATATCTCTGTTACCTCTGACTGGTAGCCTCCTCTCCACACCCCCTAGCTGGGCTAGAGGTATCTCTGTGTTATTCTCAGTACATAAGAAGCAATGTGTAGAGCAGACTTTTAGAATATGACATCTTAAAAAAACATGTGTTAGGTCCCTTCTCGTGGAACGATCCCATATATTTTATTTCTGCTCGAACGAGTTTGCAAACATATAGGTCACAGAGAACCAACATGCTCATCACTGTGTCCGAGGTGCTGTAGGACACACCCATAGACCACGCCCACCTCATCCTTGACCAGTGGCTGATGCCACTGCAAAGGTCTGTACTGATGTCAGTAGTCCGTCCACAAGACTATATGCAGCCATAGCTCTGGACAAGTGGGAGGGGCTAAGTGCAATAGAGGTTTTTGATGGCTAGGCAGATTATGGTATGGCTACACGGACTGATAAGCTCACATTTACGGCAGAAATGCCAGCAGATTCTTTGCAGATGGGAGTGTAAATTATCTGCTTCAACCATGAATGAATGGTATCTGACTGTTGAACTGTCTTACACTGCAGGGTCTAGATGTATGCATGACATCTTGTAATGACATCACAATAGATGTGTGTCAGTGAAAACCACATTATACTGAATAGCAAGGTATCAAATATGTCATGTCTGTTGCCCCAAGGTCACACAAACTACATCCTGCAATTCTGTGCACTTTTATTCAATGACAGTGATTTATCAGTTGTTCTGTGATATTCTGTAGTGAGTACCATGCAGAAATGAGAAATATGTCTGAACAGGGGGATAGATTCAAATTGACATTTTCCTGTGTGAAGATATTATAAAGTACTCCATGCCTCCTGATAAAATGGCAACTGCATTATATCTTTTCCTATAGCACATGGAGTGGGTACGCCCAGAAATAACCTATGTTGTTTTGATGGACCTTCTAGCCATGTGAAGCAAGAATAGATTTCTGACATCTATGTGGAATATAGTGGACACTTTCCTTTCGCATTTTACAACTGTCATAACATATTTTACAATTGCTGTAATATGTGTACAATATGTTTTACACCGCCAGCTCATGATATGAAGATTATAAATGTTACTTCTCGACATGTACATAGAAATGTGACAAAACTATTTACAGAGGCAGTACAAAACAAACGTTTTTTTCTGGGGTTGGTGGGAGAAAAGGGGGAGAATCCATGTAATAATATTTAATAAGCATAACTGATCAGTATACATGTGACCAATATACAAGTGTGCCATGTAGTGGAACCAAAGTCCCAGTGTGGCTACCATGTCATGATGTAGTGGAACCAAAGTTCCTGTGTGGCTACCATGTCATGATGTAGTGGAACCAAAGTTCCTGTGTGGCTACCATGTCATGATGTAGTGGAACCAAAGTTCCTGTGTGGCTACCATGTCATGATGTAGTGGAACCAAAGTTCCAGTGTGGCTACCATGTCATGATGTAGTGGAACCAAAGTCCCAGCGTGGCTACCATGTCATGATGTAGTGGAACCAAAGTCCCAGTGTGGCTACCACACACAACACAGTACAGCACTACTTTAGTAGCAGCTTGGGCTTCCTTAAGCTTACAATATTGCAGATAGCTCACACGTTAGGATGCTCCAATGTACTAACCTAGAGATCAGTACCCATGGTAACTACTAATTGCTCTGGCATGTACATTTTTCCAATCGGTTACACGTAAGCAAAAATATCCATTAAAAATAGAAATAGTAGTACTGTGCATGTTTTACTGCATTTAATATGTAACAGAGGGCACATTTGTTCCATATGTTATCTAACTCAATGGTATTTCTATTTTCTTATTAAAGCCCACCACCTCGTATGTAGCAGTAGTAGCAGTAGGGACTGGGGGAGGGGACTTGGTAGTCTTAGAAGAGAACCTTCTTGGATTGTAGCAACCACATATTATGATGGCAGTCACCAAACCTCCCAGAGAGAAGAGGTGTCATGGCAACTGACATTCCAACACTGAGCATGTAGATGTGCCAATGGAGGTACTACATGAGCTAAGATGGTAAAAAAGAGCACACAATAGTTACACTGTTCATATGGTCCTGCTTAAAGATAAACAATGTTTAACAGCAGGGCAGTGTCGATCCCTCTATTGAGCATTCAGGTCTCCTTAATGGTATTCGGGAACGGTGGCCGTTATTGTCTAGCCAGAGCCCACAAATGTATTGGCATCAGCAGAAGTGTGCTTACCCACCCTCCACACCCTACACATTCATATTTGTAATTTGTACACACGGGAATTCCTTTTTGCATTTCATGATTCGCAGGCGGAGCCCTGTGGCTTGCATTTCATGATTGGCAGGTGGAGCCCTGTGGCTTGCATTTCATGATTGGCAGGTGGAGCCCTGTGGCTTGCATTTCATGATTGGCAGGTGGGGCCCTGTGGCTTGCACTTCATGATTGGCAGGTGGAGCCTTGTGGGTTTTCCTATAAACCTGGCTAGGTAATGTACAGATCTGGTACACAGGGTCCCAGCTTGTGACCAGCATCAAACTGGACCAGTTTAACCTAGGGGGTGGGAGACTATCCTCTCCCACTTGCCCGTAGGATACTCCTGCCTGGCCCCCAAGTGTTGTGGCAATCAGTCAAATAGAGCAAGCATCGTCACTAGGACCTGGATGAAGCCTATAATGAATAAAGTAATTAAACACATTCTCTTGGTGGTATATAGGATTTGAAGGCAATACTGGTGTAAAAGCAAGGGTCTAGCAATAAGGGAAAATGTAATAGTCCTATATTAGCACACAAATAACATAATATCCTACAAAAGTGCTAAATATAGGGCAATTACACATTTTCTCTTATTGTTAGACCCTTGTTTCCTTGCATTTTACATCAATTGCCTTCAGGCATTCGACATATGGGATCATTGCAACAAAAAGGGACCTGAAATGACAGTAGAAAACCATGGAAACCAATCTGTAAATATGAGGGTCATGCTATACATGTACACACTGCAATGAAGTAGGTCTTGCAATTATTCAGGCACCTCACAAGTTACATCTAGAGATCAGTATCCATGGTAACACAACTGTTTCTTCTGCACGACATGTACACATTCACATTGGTGTATTAAAACAACCATTCAAAATAATACTTATTGTCTCACTACACTGTAATATCTGAAAATACAACACTTGATGTAATAAATGTTCCTATCAGTGTCTTCCTGTTCCATATGCAGAATTGCTCTCTAACTCAATTGTATTGCCCTCTTTCTTATTAAAGCCCACCACCTCATATGTAGCAGCAGTAGTAGCAGGGACTGGGGGAGGGGACTTGGTAGTCTTAGAAGAGAACCTTCTTGGGTTGTAGCAACCACATATTATGATGGCAGTCACCAAACCTCCCAGAGAGAAGGAGAGGATAATTGTCATGGCAACTGATATGCCAACAGCAGTAGATGTGCCAATGGAGGCACCACATAAAGCTAAGAAGAGAAAATGAGCCCATGATAATTACACTGTTAAGATATATGTGCATTTAAACAGTGTTTAATGTTGTGGGACATGTTGCCAGAATTGTCATGTTGCAAAGTACATGTTTATCCAATCAATAGCATATCCAAGATTCAGGAGAGTGCAAGTGGTCTCTAAATAGGAAGAATCCATTGATGCAACAGTTCTAAGACTGCTGAAGCACGATGTTGTGATACAAAAAGAATGCTTGTTGTCATGACAACAGCGTGCAGTGCCATCATGAATAATCCGTGCACTGATGACGTGAATATACTTAATTCACAATATTTTGATTAGTTCCTCCCGAATGTGATTGGCTGTATAGCACAAGGGTTGAGGTTTAAATGGATGGTCCAATGGAGCTTCATTTCTAAAGTGGCCAACAATTTATTTTACCATTAGCAGCTCATAACTATTTTATTATGGTCACCATTCTGTCAATGAGAAAGAAATTACATGGCTAACCAATCAATGTAGTTTCTAGCTATTGCACATCAGGAGCTTAAATGTAAACTACAAAAGTAAATACTGACCATGTCATTGATATAGCAATAAGCATAATACATGTATAAACACACATGTATTTTATTTTTCAGTGGGCTTAATTGTTAAGGCAAATTGTGTACATACTACACAAACATTACAATATTGAAATATACATGTAAATAGACCCATTTCATAAATGAGGTCAGAGGAGCACCTATCTACTACATTTATTACACACCATTATTCCTTCAATTATTTATAATAAATTATTCATTGGTGAGCATCACACCTACATGGATGAGCATCACACCTACAGGGATGAGCATCACGCCTACATGGGTGAGCATCACACCTACATGAATGAGCATCACACCTACATGGATGAGCATCACGCCTACATGGATGAGCAGCACACCTACATGGGTGAGCATCACACCTACATGGATGAGCATCACACCTACATGGATGAGCATCACACCTACATGGGTGAGCATCACACCTACATGGGTGAGCATTACACCTACATGGGTGAGCATCACACCTACATGGGTGAGCATCACACCTACATGGATGAGCATCACACCTACATGGGTGAACATCACACCTACATGGGTGAGCATCACACCTACATGGGTGAGCATCACACCTACATGGGTGAGCATCACACCTACATGGGTGAGCATCACAGACCTCTTGAAATTAGTTGTAGTGCATACATGTATAATGTACTACATTATGCAAATTGGTTTTATTTACAATTGAGTTCACCTTACTAAAATCTGACTTAATTCAATCAATATGATGGATTTGTTGCCAGTGCAAAAATCATAGTGGCAAACCATTACTCTTAATAACATAATAATAGGTAACTATCACCTACAACCTGCGATAGGTCTAGATTATTCTCTACAACTGGTGCTATGGGTTTGGGTGATCTAGTTATCTCAAAGATATTTTTCTCTCTGCCCACCATTTCCCTTAATGTACAGAGTGACACAACACATGCATTTACTAGGGCCATGTACATAGAGTCTACAACTACTTTGCATTGCATACTACAAAGTGTACCGATTATGCTGAAATCACAATGAATGCACTCCTTCCCCCACCCCCCACCACACACACACATAACACACATATGCTAAACACACATACAATACTCACATGAGAATGGGATTGTTGACATTGATGGGGGTGAACTTGTTATTGGCACAGGTGCTGTCATGAAACTGAAGAACACCTTCACACCTCCAACCACTGAACCAGCACAGTTATTAGAGTTAGTGTTGGTAGCTGCTGCCTTGCAGCTGACCACTGGTGAGGCCTTGTAGGGATACAGTCACACTTGGTCCATTGGTAGAGGACAGGTACCCAGACCCAGCTAAACCCACTGGAACAGAGGGACTGCAGCACACCATACAGTAGTGGGAGGAGCCATCCAGGAATGTGCAGGGGATGGTAGCAGTGTTCCCACTCACATTGGACTGACCAACTTGGAGTACAGGGGTTGGGACACCTTTAAGAGAAGGTAACCATGGTGACACAGACTACATGTCAACACTGCACTCACTCTGCATGGCCACATATGGCTGTCCAATCTGGTTCTGTGTGTTTCTACAAGCCTGACACACTGTAAGAGCTAACATTGGCTCCAGACATTCCTAAGATGTATAAGCAAGAACTGCTGGTGCAATTGTTGTATGTGTCAGTTGAAGTAGCAGAGGAGACCATCACTGTGTACTGAGGGACACTGCAGCTCTGTGTGGAGGAAGACATCATGTTTCAACACATCACAACACTCAATGATCACCTGTTGTCTGTGTGTCCAGAACAGCTCCACATCATAAACACTGTTGTTCTGATACAAGACTGTGGTCACACTGACACTAACTGGAGCTCAGGGCACTACACAGAGATCTAGTTAATACCATGTCCACACACACACACACACACACACACACACACACACACACACACACACACACACACACACACACACACACACATATTCATACACACACATACACACACATACACACAACACACGCACATACACACACATATACACTAACACACACACACACTGCACTCACATGTCTGCACACTAACACTGGATCCTGCACAATTGATGGCTGCAACACTAACAGTGTAGCTTGTACCATCAATGAGGTCTCCAATAGTGCATGGTCATGGTTGAGGTTGTTGTGTTCATACCCACAGTGGTGCCAGAGATTGTGGTGAGGAGGACAACATAGCCAGCTGCATTATTACTAGCCGACATGGTCCATTGGAGGGTCAGAGAGTTGGTACACACCAGGGATGGCTGGACATTACTTGGAGCTCCAGGTGAAGCTGCAGTATTACAAATCCATAGGAACGACATCATCATACACACAATTGTATAGTTATGAGTAGATTTCTGCGAAAATTGCCCCATGGATATACATGTATATATACACACATAATTATGACCGCTCAAAATAAGTTACTAAATGGAATGGTTATAATTTATTTGGAGGAAAGAAGTTTGTAACATAAATCCCACTGAAACATAAATTCTGTGCATGGGGGTAAATTTCTGACCAAAAAAGATCAAAAATTCAATTTTCTGTATTCCTTGGATAACAAAATGTTTAGTTGTAGCATCTTGTCGATACCTTGTTTCTGCACTACCCAATTCTAGATCAGTCACCAAATCACTTATTTAATGAAGAAAGAAATACAAAGTCACAGCCATGCAGTAGCATTAAACTGTACTTGTTCAGGCACAAAAATGATTTTCTAGGGTTGGCCTAGAAATCCTGCTGTATTTGGTCGGTGTTTTTGGGGACTAGCAAATCCTAGGAATGTAAAATATCAAAATCCTAAATATCAAATGAAATCCCAATTAACGCCAGACAACACAATTTGTCCCCAATCTTCACAAAGTGATGGCCCATAAAGATTATCTTTACAAGAAAATTAATATTGTCAATGTTGGCAGTCCCTGAGGTCACAATGTTCCAAAACCAATATGACAAAATCATACATTCAAGTCCTAGGCCTGTAGGCATTCTTATTTTTTGCTTTACCGATAAACATTGTAGTTTTAAATCAGATGCAATGAAGCATTTTAACAACTATTTATGCCTTTTGTGACACTCTGCACTTCTTAAACCTCTACACGAAAATTTCAGTGAAGAATTTGACAATAATTGTACACTGATGGGATGATGTCTATGGGACCATGGTCACTGACAGGATGATGTCTATGGGACCATGGTCACTGATGGGATGATGTCTATGGGACCATGGTCACTGATGGGATGATGTCTATGGCACCATGATCACTGATGGAATGATGTCTATGGGACCATGGTCACCGATGGGATGATGTCTATGGGACCATGGTCACTGATGGGATGATGTCTATGGGACCATGGTCACTGATGGGATGATGTCTATGGGAGCATGGTCACTGATGGGATGATGTCTATGGACCATGGTCACTGATGGGATGATGTCTATGGGACCATGGCCACTGATGGGATGATGTCTATGGACCATGGTCACTGATGGGATGATGTCTATGGGACCATGGTCACTGATGGGATGATGTCTATGGACCATGGTCACTGATGGGATGATGTCTATGGCACCATGATCACTGATGGGATGATGTATGGGACTGATGGGATGATGTCTGTGGTGTCTGTAGGGCTACCATGCAACATGGCTCCAAAGCGAGGCAGTCATAAGTGACAATGCAGTCAAAAGATATTTATTAGGAAGGTGTACTTTACTTATAATCCTAGTATGAACACCTCCACTAGACTCGTGCTCATGTTTGGCAGCCAAGCAAGGTTGCCTGTTGATCTAATATATGGATCTATTCCTCAGGAGGTGATGCTGCCTGTTGGAGCTGTGCAAAATATAACACTTTAAAAGATATTGCGCAACAGAGAGTTACAGCCTGGGCATCGAAGGCTGAAGGCATTCTGTGATGAAAAGGTGTATGGCAAGCCTTTTGAGATTGGTGATACATGTATGGTGTGGGTGCATTCATCAACAGTTCCTCGGCAACAATGAAATTGCATCACGATTGGGAGGGACCTTTTCAAGCATTGGAACGTGTAGGAAGCAGTGATTACAGGGTTAAGATGCAGAGAAGTGTTAAAATGCATTTTGACATATGAAGCCATTAGTTGCATCAACTAAGTCAGTGAAACAATGAGAACAGAGAGACTACTTCCTTCCATGCTCCCATAACCAGAACATCTTGGTGAACATTTAGAACTTCTAGAAACTATGGACTCGGAGCCAATGCCAGAGGCTGAGTATGGGCTGGGTCCTGAAGAAGTTCCCTCTAATTAAATATGCACCAGACCCAACCATCAGGTGCACTGAATACCCTCATCAAACAAGATGATCACCAGACCCCTATAAAAGAAAAGACAGTGTAATGGAGTACTACATATTGTGGACACAAGACAGGACTAAGTGTGCCGCTGCATGTGTATGAACTCTGAACTCTGCAGTAGTTGCCAGATTGTCTGGTTGCTGTATATATAATATAGCTTAGGATATCAGGTGATTGGATGATAAAATTTTCAGTGCTGTTTAATTAATAATAAAGGACACGTGTACACATGTTACCCAACAATCAAAGGGTAGATAAGCGATCCTGACTCACACATTCACACACACAGATGAGCTACACATACTTTTTCTAATTACAATAATATATGTACAGTGTAGTTACTGATTATTAGTAGATTAAAAACAGACTTACATGCCATTTGTATGTTCAGTGTATCACTGCCAATAACAACATTAGTAAAGCTATCTCTGCATGTGACTGTGGTTCCATTGAAATATTGAGGAGTAGGTATGGTGAGGACAGAGGTGTAGCATGTTCCACTGATGTTGGTCATCACGGCAGAGAGGCTACCACATGATCCTGGTACTGTATTGAGTGATATATTTCCCACTTGTGCGAGTGTGATATTGTATTTGATGGGTTGTTTGCAGGGCAAGTAAAGCCAGATCCTGCCCACAAAGTGATCACTGTAAAACCAGCACTACTGATGGTACATTTGTAGGTGACGATGTCACCAGGACATAGGAGTGTTCTCATTGGTGGGTAGTTGATGTTAAAGGATGGACAGCCAGCTGTATGGATGTGTTACACATGACAGCAATGCAAAGAACATAGTATAAAAAATTACACTCATATCATGTCTGTAAGTATCGAACTGAAAAATGGACACCATAGGTAAGTTTGACAACAAAAACTCTTCACTAACACCAACCCTATGGCATTAATAATCAAAACCAAAAGCCAAAATCAACCAACAAATGAACACTTGATACATATTGCATAGGACAGTACATTTAGTGGTTTTCCGAGCATAACCAAATACAGCACGCTCTGGCAACTTAACCCTAACCCAGTTTCATTTGAGCGCCATAATCTTTCATCCTACAATGTGTCAAATTGCTTCTTTACATTTTATCCAATAGAGTTAAATCACTTCACAGGAAGCTGGGCTTTAGTATACCAATTAACCATAGATATTAAAATAGATCTATTCTAATAACGACGATACAGTAGCCAATACGCTGTACGTATTTTGACAAGCGGTCATTTGTTGGGGTGATTTAACGAATCCAACTTCTTACAATTTGAATTACATTAATATCTGTATCGTTTGTAGGTATAAGCAAATTTCATAGCGGTACATTGAGAAATGCAACATTGGTAGAGTGTTTCAAATTCAAGCCAAGCAGCAAAGGCTGAGCAAGCAGCCTCTGGTATGCAAATACGCTATGAGTAATCGAGTGCTAGCCACCTGTAACGCAACCTAACTGATATGGATGCAGTAATCCATAAACATGGTGGGTGATGTGTCGTAGCTAGATTCTTAGATAGGTGGCAGGCAACGTACGCACGTTTCATTACCATTATGACGCTATTAACAAAAGATACACATCTCGGAGACTTACCGCCATTTGTTTCATATGATAATGAAAGCACGATTACCAGTGCTAACATCTCTGCATCCGGCGTGGGGCCGAGAGATTGCTCAGCCCCAGTGTGGAACCAGTACCAGGCAGATCCTGGGCGTGGTAAATGTTGGAGAACGACTCTTGTTTCTTGCTTTCGTCAGTCTTATATTCATGTGGGGATATTCATGTCTCATATTGCAGCATCTCTAGTGGTTGATAAATGTTCGACTGCGTGAAATTTGTATTTGGTCATCTATAAGCTTGCTAAAGACTAGACAGAGAACGATAGTATCAGTGAGTGAGAGCGTGTGCGTATCCATGGTATTTGCTAAAATGTGTGTGTATGTGTGTCAGTTTTCGTGTGTCCGAGTGTGTGTGTGCTTGGTCTGTTGGGTGTGGAATCATATATGTAATTTCTCTGTAATTTTAGATGTAAGATTGGGCGATGCAAAAGCAACGAAACGATGTGCAGTAGTGTTACATCAGTTACATAGGTGAGGTTTGATAGAAGTGGCCCTTAATTACCCAGAGCACATATACTATACAGTACTATCCTCTGGTGTGAAGATGAAATTAGAGGGGGCGGAGTCATCAACCCGCTGTACATAACTGTAAGTCGATTGTTACCAATGTCAGAAGTGTATACATGTACATTTATATACTAAATGTATCTGTTTTGTCATAAACATCTGAAGTCAACATACTGTATTTCAAAATTTTTTTTTTTTTTTTTTTTTACATGTAACTCCAAAGATGATAGGAAATATTATTTGGTTATGTTGAACTATATAGCTTCAGCTTGTTAGCAAACGGGACACATTTGATCCATAGTATTGTATGAACCAAAAGTAAAGAATTCTTTATTTACTGTCTTCTCTTGTTCTCAAGAGTAGACAGTACTTAAGAACTTTACTTTTGGCCCCTATATGTTAGCTGTTCAGAAGCCATCACCCTACAATGGCTACTATGGTACCTTTCTTGATGATCGTACATGGTTGCAAGCCTCACTGCCTGTGAAGTCTGGAGGCCTTGGAATAAGAAGTGCTGTTCACCTTGCTCCATCAGCATATTTAGCCTCATTTGCGGGTTGTAGAGAACTCACCTTTACCATACTACCACCTCGTTTCCAGGAGTCACCACTCTCCCTTTGGGATTCTGCCATCGCTGAATGGTCCACAGGTCATAATGAATCTCCTCCTTCTGGCCATTTGCCACATCGACAGAAATTGTGGGATCTACCAAGGGTTTCTTCCATTGCAGCTGAACTCTTGGCCACTGCCCCTGATCCTTTGTCCAAGGCGAGGCTTTTATCTGCCTCTAAAAAGGAATCTGGTTCTTGGTTGCACACTCTACCAGTTACTTCCCTGGGTCTTCGCATGGATGATAACACTATTCGCATAGCGATTGGCCTTCGTCTGGGAACCCCACTTTGCATCCCTCACCTTTGTTATCACTGTGGAGCAAATGTGGACGCGCTCGGCACGCATGGGCTCAGTTGTCGTTTTAGTGCTGGTCGTCACTTCCGCCATGCCATGCTTAATGACATTCTGCACAGGGCTTTATCGTCTGCCAATGTTCCTTCTCGGCTAGAGCCCACTGGTCTCGATCGAACAGATGGTAAGCATCCTGATGGAATCACAATGGTTCCTTGGTCAAATGGCAGATTATTGGTCTGGGATGCAACCTGTGTAGACACTTTTGCCCCTTCCCATCTATCCATGACAGCCTCTGAAGTGTGTGCAGCAGCGAACCTGGCAGAGCAGACCAAGATCAAGAAGTACAGTTACATCACCTCCCATGCGTACCATTCTTTCACACCTGTTG
The DNA here is from genome assembly GCA_013339895.1 of Ephydatia muelleri. Taxonomy (NCBI): domain Eukaryota; kingdom Metazoa; phylum Porifera; class Demospongiae; order Spongillida; family Spongillidae; genus Ephydatia; species Ephydatia muelleri. Next base: position 1,705,673 of record JABACO010000006.1, read on the forward strand.
CCTTTGAAACTACTGGAGTCTGCGGCCCTCGCTCCATGTCATTTTTGATGGACTTGGGTCGCCGCATTGTGAACACCACTGGGGAAAAAAGCTCTTTGGCATACCTCCTGCAAAAGTTTTCAGTGGCCATTCAGAAAGGGAATGCTGCATCTGTTTTGGGAACTTTGCCTCCAACCCTTTCCCCTCCTTTGAATAATGGTGTTTAGATTTTTATTTTGATGCTATATATTCATATGAAACTTAAAAAATTATGCACCAGTAATGATATAGTAATCGGTTGAACCTGAGATATAATCTCTGGTTTGTACTTGCCAAATACTTAGCTGTTTCAGTAGCCAAACTGCATTAATGCTGTGGATTTATATGGATGCCAACTTCAAGACAGCAAAATGAAAGGATGCAGAATAGTGTAGTGCTTCCACCCAGGCTTTCTGCCCATGCAGGAATTTTTTTAATTTGTTTGTTTTTGTGCCACAATGTGTGAGTAGATACTGGTAGGGTTTAGGGTTTCATTCACCTTGTAGACGTTTTTTTCTTCTCCACATTATTGTTTTCTGGGTCATGGCAAAATGTGTACATTAAAGAGGTAGCTAGGGAATGTGAGTGCCCTAGCCTTTGTTATAGGGGCATAATGGCTTCTGAACCTCACAGCCTTGGAAGTTGGAGTGCATTCGTGGGGTAAATGTGATGCTGTCCATTTGACCTTCTGGCTAGAGGCCTTGCCCTAGCTATGTGGTCCTCATAACCCACTTCTGGATGATTTGCAGGACTAGGGTAGGCTGCCAAAATAAACAAATTGTTATACTTCTACATTTTCAATGACCTACATATTTAGGGTTGTCAAACTTCCCACTCATTTTCTTCACGAGATAACATCTGTGGATCTTCCCCAAGTTCGAAATAAGTCCCATCAGTTCACCCTACAAACAGCAAATACCCTAGCTAATGCTGGAATCACTAAAAGCATAGAGCATGGTATCATAGTACTCCAGGTGTTAGATGTACCATGATGAAAATATTAAGACAAAGGTGAAGGTGATGAGGTGATATCAGAGGTGAGGTGATGAGGTGATAGCAGAGGTGAGGGTGATGAGGTGATAGCAGGGGTTAGGGTGATGAGGTGATAACAGAGGTGAGGGTTATGAGGTGATAGCAGAGGTGAGGATGATGAGGTGATAACAGAGGTGAGGTATTGAAGAGATGATAAAAGAGGACTTGCCTCTTCCCCAGTTCCACAATGTCCTCTCTTTTTGATTCTCCTGTGAACACATGATATGAAGTGCACTAATCAATATAACAGATTGACAGCTTTAGAATGGCTATCAGCTAGGCCTTGCTCGAAGAGATGACACTGAAGACTTAGGTCCTTCATGAAGAGACATAGAGCATTTAATAGTTGTATTTTCGTACATATATATATTTTTATGCTGCATGATATGTCACTAGGGAAAATTGTGACATGCTAACTACCTGCGGAGTGGTATTGATGTTGGATAAACCGGTCTGCCACACTACCCACACTGCAGGGAAACTACCAGTTATAATAGTGATGGAAAGTGCATCAGAATTAATTCATGCATGCCTGCTGTCTACCTGTGTTCAATACAGGGTCAAACATTGACCCTCACAGAAACATCTATTTCAGGTCGCGTGTTTTCAATTGATGGCATACTCAGGGATGGACTCAAAATATCAGAAGTTTGCAAATGAATGCAAAGCTTTTAAACAAACAGTTCTAAAAGTTGTTGACTTAGCAGATTCAGTAGTTATAGCTATATAGCTTAGTCAAGATAAACATTTATTTAACTAAATCAATAAACTTAAATGTTGGTTGAAATTGTGACCAAATATTCACAAACAATTAAGGTTATAACTGATTTTGTTGTTCCTCATGGAATCTATTGACCACAGTTAACTTACCTCAAAGTTGAGTGATTATTACAAGGCAAGTGTTAGAAATTCTTAGGATTCATTTAAATTTCAATTGCCTGCAATAAATTGCTAATGAAACTGGTTTAATAATGTAGTTGTTTACAATGGAGATTACTTATATTAGGATAGTTAAGGTATCATTTAGCCACCCAAGTGTCCCCTGTTTCCTCTCCAATTGGAGTGCACTTGCAACTAACCCTCCGCACTCACTTCACTAATAAACAGTGATGATGTGACATGAGGTCACAAGCTGCTGACTTGCCCAATTCCCAGTCAGTTAGTAGAATGTCAATAGATTGTGACTCATACCATAACCACCATGGGCAGGGAGATCTAGAGGGTAGAGACGAGCATCTGAAATTCAGCTAATGAGAACCGCGAAATAAAAACTGTCTCGGTTGAGTTTATAATCAGTGCAGAGATGCAACTAAGTGCAAAGACTTAACCAAAATGTTAAGTTACGATGACTCACTCATAACATACAGAGAGATGCATTGAAATCTGCTCCTATAAGTCATTTACACTTACCATTGGTATTAAAGTTAAGGAAGGTTATTCTGTCAAATTGGTATCATAGCTGTATGCACTGAATTATGGTACAAAGTGGTGAAATATACAAATCACACTAATAGTACAATAATACACAATGCAAAACAAACATCCCATTATAACAACACAACACTATGTACAATGCAACATTATTCATGTATTAAGTTCACTTAAGTTAAGGTCACCAGCAATGTAATCTGCTAACAGCCCATATACTGTCATTGTAACGTTCTCCCCATCTTCTTCATCTTCATCTGATTTCCAGTAGAATACAATGACTTTAAGAACTTTTGACTTTGTTAAAGGTTTCACACTTACTACATGTCCATTATAGAGTACATTCTCGTTCACATACCAAAGGTGTTCGAAGTAGAGACCAAGTACGGAGGATGTATCTGACAAAACTTTTAATATAATACTTACTTGATGAGGTGAAAGTTCAGGAAACTCATTCAGCAAGTTATGCTCCATCTCTACAACACAGCGTAACTTTTTTTCAATGCTTCTCCTGAAGGTATCTTCCTTCTTTTGATTTTTCACTTTTTGTCGTTGCTCTTGCAGTCTTGCAATGTTTTTCTCATGCACTTGGAATTCATATTGTACTTTTTTACACTGTTTTATACAAAATGATACCATCCTATGTTGTTCTTCCAGTGTAAGAGAACACAACCATAGCAGTGTTTTGTTTAACTTACTTTTAACTTTACTATCTAAAAATCCCACCTTCATACTTGTTGCTTTCCTAAAAAGGTAATCTGCGAGTCCAAGTGTGTGTTCAGCGAACATGTTATGAACAGGTGCAGAAAGTGTTTGCCGAGCTATTGATGGATCAAGGTGTGCCAAACTTCCTTCATAATATTCATATAGTTGTTTTTGTATCACATCTACTATTCCTCCAATTAGGAAACACAGCATACAATGTAATTCTTTCTTTTCCAACTCTTCGGTTTGTAGTTTTTTCAATACTGCGTCAGAGTCTGGACTCAACGGTATGCCAAATGTATCTGTTTTTACTTGCAAAGCTAGTAAAGGGGATTCCTTTAAGGCATTCAAATTCTGTAGACAAGTCTTAATAAACGTACTGCTTTCAAGGTTTGTTATTGCTTGATTTGTATACAACTGATGCATCCAAGGTCCAGTGACCAATTTCCCGATCACCCCAAGTGCTCTTAACTGTAGTAGAATCTTATTGTTTCTTAAATCTTTTATTAATGCTGTCCTTAAAGTAGTTTTGCTATTGCACACATTTTCTAAATACATCAAAAGCTTTTCCTGTAAATAATACAACACACCAGCTTGATGAAACATTACATGGAAACGATTCCCAACATAACGAACTATAATACTTGACTTTATATTATTCTGTCTCAAAAATAGTTTAAATCCAGCAGGATCACCTTTGCCCTGTTTAAATCTCATTATATTCATCGCTATAATAAAATTTACAGCACAGCACTCCCTGCCAAAGGTATCACTTGTTATGCTATTGTCGTTATCATATGTGCGCAATACATTGCTGCTTTTCTTTGCTATGCCATCCAGAGGGTGAATGTTGCACTTAAGTTCCAATAATTCAATTTCTAATTTGTCCTGTAAACTTTGCACAACACAGTGATTAACAGCAACTCTATCACATAAGGTATTCTTTAAATTATTAACTATTGTTGACTTGGTGTGAACATAATCTAAACTGTGAAAAGCAGCATACATAGTAACAATATTATGAATTGATTCACAAATATGTGATGTATAGTCATCTGTGGTACCACCTGCAATTGTTTTTAAACTTAACACGTATGATTTAGGAGGTGATGCTGCAACACTTATGTGTATTTCATTAACATGGTCTCCATTAACTGTAGTTGAATCCCAGGAAGGTGTAATATCTTTGTAATTATACATTATTTCTCCTACTTGTAAGTCACTTAATACTCCTAATTCATATGCACAGCAATTAACTGTGGATGGGTTTGGGAGGCTAGTTATCTTTACACCTGCCAGCTCTCTTAAAACCCCTTCAATAACTGGACTTATATTATATATTGGCACATGGTACTCTAAACAGCAATAGACAGCTTTACGACAAGCAATATTATATGTTTTATCATCGCTTTTAGCGTTACTGCATTTTAAAGATTCTTCCTCACGAACCCACTCCTCCAAATTGCATTGAAGCATATCATTTTCAATTTTCATTAGGCGAATTTTTTCTTTTAATTCCTTATTTTCCTTCCATTTCTGCTCATGTATCTTATAGGAGATTTTTGATTTGTAGTACTTATATCTTAATGCAACAAGTGATCGTTTTAGCTGTCTTGATTCGCTTCCTTGACCTTGTTTTAATGAGAGGTTTTCCAGTTTCAACTTGTTAATCTTTGAATTGTTTGTATTAATTGTTCTTTTAGCACTTAGCAATTTAGAACGTAGTGTATCTTCAATGTTGGACTTCCTTCTTAATGCTTTTTGAAGATACTGGTTTTTCATTTTGACACTTGGAAACAATCGAAGCTTTACTTTGAGAACATTATTTGATGCAATCAACTTCCTTAAAGAAGTTTTTATTTCCCCACATTTAGTGCAGCCAGATGTAGAATTCAATGTTATGGAGCCAGAACTGCCACTTTGGCTAGTGTGCATGACAACACTAGCTGATGCGTGTGGATTTTGCTTCTTTGTCACTGATTCATTTAAAGGTAAATCAAATTTCAGCTTCAGAAAACAAACAACATCTTCCCAGGCTCTATCAAGATGCTTCTTCATGTCATTGATAGTTTGAAGCACACGCTTAATGGAGGCGCACAATGCATTAATGTTCACATCTTGTCTTGGTGCTAGTTTTGCCACTATCCTCGCTATTTCTACAGGTTAGGCATTTTTTAGGTTGGAGTTGATGTACAACACCAAGCCATTTGTTACATCCGGAGCTAGAAGGGATCCATCCTCACTCACATCCTTTTTATAACCATTAATGAGCATTCTGAGATCAGCAACTGTCTTCATTCTAAATAGCGAAAAACAATGATTGCGTGCATACATGTACGTGTGTGATATGAAGTAATTAAACATGAATACTTGGCTTGAAAAGAACAGTGCGTGGGCATCATCGTATTGCAATGTTACAGCAATAGAAATATTGTGATTAGTTCATTCTTGAACGAAATTTTATTTACAACGTAGTTAATAGAAGATTGGGGTGTGCAATAAATAGGGTAGTCAGAAAGAACGTTATTTGAATGAGCTCATGCATTTTAGACAGAGAATCCAGGTTATCCAACTTAGTTCAAACACAAAGATACATTAGTACAAGGATTTGTGCTCTTTTTTCATGCATGCCAACATAAAACGCCTGGGTAGTTAAAGCACCCTTTGGGCATCATGCAAATGGCCTCATACTTTGTAGTATAATGATTCAGTGCCTAACTTAAATAAAAAAACATACCATGTGATAGTTGGTTAACAATCGGAGTCAAGATTCGTTCCCAATAAAATGCTACGAAATCAATGTGTCGAATAAAAAAAGAACAAGAACCAGCTCGAAATTAGACGATAGTGTCTCATTCTACAACTAATCGGGTCACTAAATCTAGCCATGCAGTCGGACTAACCTCGCAGGTGATTGAGCAACTTTCTTCTCTTCGCGATACACTTTTTCAATGTTACGAAATACGCGTCCAATTTTCGACGTAGTTTTAGATCATCGATTTTCGGACCCAATTACGCGATTTGTCACAGTACCTAATCATGCTAGGGTCCCCAGACTAGCTCCACAGCTATCTGCCATACTTCACAGCTGTCCACTCCTTTCGTCTGCCAGCTCCCCTGCTACCGATCGCTACCTCTCAAACTTGTTCGTCGGATTTATCCTATATCTTATCGTCTTCGCACCGTTCGAAATCATACGCGCAACGTCTAAAACTTGGCTTCATCTGCATGCAGAAACAATTCAGGAAATTAACTATACACAATATATCACGCGATAACATTTGCTAATGGAAGTGGTTCGCGCACGTACAACGACGCGGGAAACTTGCACTAACTATGCACAGCTGTATCTCCATAACGGATAACATAAAAATTCACGAACAGAAAATAATCAATAGCTGCAGGGCCTCTCTACCCATAAAAAAGCAGATTTGAAGCGATTTGAACATTCCTATCGAAAGTTATCGCGGGTTTCAACCACTTGGGGTGTAGGGTGTCGCAACACTGGCACGAAGCTAGAGCAACAGTCCAAAATGTTCATAGAGAAATAATGGTATTGTATGAAATGTTGAAAATAGGAAGTCAATAGCATTTAGCGTTCAAACGAAGCCAAACTGACTTCAGTGGATAAAAGCTATTTTGAAAGATCGCAAACAATGTGTATTTGGAGCACGTACAAATTTAATCAGCTGCATTCTACGTGGGTCATACTGGGTTGTTTGAGTAGGCAAAAAAAAAAAAACTGCATGACGTTCCGCATTTTTGTATGCGGAACGGAACGGAAAGTTCGGCAAAAGTTCCGTTCCGTTCCTCATTTTAGTAACACCCAATTATGTGGAGTGCACTATAGAAATAGAAATGAACATGCTCAACAACACAACACAACACAACTCCTCAAGTTTCCTCAGTCCAGTGACCATTCAGGGATGATACACATTCATGAGTGATGTGGCCAAAAAACAATTGGTGGAAGTGAAGTATGAGGGGTGTGGATAAGAGAGAGGTATTGAGAGGTGGGAGATAAGGAAAGGAGGAAACTTGCAAATGGTGCAAGTAGGTGAATTCCCAGATCAAGTAACATCTGATTGGTAGGTACAGAGTGCAAGAGGTAGCCATTCATCCTTTTTATGCTTGAAGGAGCTATGTTCTTCTCCAGTGGTGTGCTTAACTCCAAATGCTGCCATAGGCAGTACCTTCTGATGTACATAAGCCTAATTATCAATGACAAAGGTACCTGTAGCTAGCATAACACCTCACTATCATCTACAAGGACAATCTGCAAGTAGCAAGTATACAAATATAAAAGGACTTGGATAAGGCATAAAATTCAAAAACAATCAGCAACAATAAAACACCCTGGGTATTTTCAATGTTTCTGGGACTGCACAGAGCCTCTATCAAATGATCATTTACGCATCCAAAATTGCACCATCCATCATCAAGTTTTATAACCAAGGCACTGAATTTCTAATTAGGCATATATTGTAATGCGACCATTACTTTTGCTTGTCCTGAAAAGTGTATCATTATGCTGGACATGCACTGAACCATTATGTGCAAAGCTACAAAGACAACTGTCACTAGCTACCAGGTTAAAAGGATAAGCCATACATGTATGTACATGTAAGTACTTAAATGATAAACACTATAACTATAAAGTGTGCATTCCATGCATGTGTGGTAAACCTCTAAAGCTGGCTGGTATGCATGCTACACATACGTGTATGTAAAAAGTAATGTGCATGTCTGCTATTCAGGGTCATCACCTCCACTGCTAGGCAGGTTACCATCCCAAGAGGAAGGCTTGATGCCTGCGTCATCCAAGTATGTTGACAGTGCTCTGAAGGATATCCCAGCTATAGCCAGGTTCATTCGCATTTCTCATGTCTCTGGTGTGGAAGTGAATCCTCTTGGGCAGGTAGGTGAGCAGCTGGTGGTTACATGACTCCACCCACAGTAGGCGTCTCAACATGCATACATGTAGAATGACCTCGCTCAGCGGTAGATGGTAATGGACTGTTCTTTTTGTAATGTGCATGTGATGGGATAATGTCACCACTTCATTCAGAATGAAAACCTCTGATATCAATACCACATGAATAGGACTTTATGAACTCTGACTGAATGGAGAACACAGTAATGTAAACAGGTTTAATTACAATTGTTAGTCTTTGTGACAGTTGTCTTTGTAGCTTTCAGAAGATGTCATCAGCAGAACATACATCCCTGGACCCACACAGGAGGCCATTACACCTTCCTGTCTACACAAAGAGTTCCTGACCCTTTGTCATCACAGTGCAACCGGAGGTCACCAGGGTTGGCATAAGACATTGCACAAGCTGCATATTGGATCAACATGGCCCAAGATGCGGATCAAAGAATGCAAATGGACCAAACGTATAGCACCCAAACAAGCACCCTTGGTCAGCATTCCAGTCAGCAGGCCATGGCAGACGGTAGCAGTGGATATATTGGAAGTATCTGTCTCCACAAACAACAATAGTTACCTGTTAGTCATCCAAGACTATTTCACAAAGTGGGCAGATGCTAGGCCAATCCCAGACCAGACAGCACTGCCTAGCTTATTAGCTATTGTAAGTGCTAGCAGCTGCACTTGTTATGTGAAAACTATACCAGGGTAAGCCCTAAATATCAACCACAACTGTACGAATGTCTGGTGATAAATGGTGCTCTCGATGTTTCTCCCTTGGCCCGAATGGAGTATCTCAGGTATGCCATATTCTGCAAACAAGTCTATCAGTTCTCTTGTTATTCGTAGGTAGAAAATAAGCAATAGCACAATGCATGTTATATTGCCAAAAATGAATATTAAATGGATATAGTTAACTAAATGCAGTGATATCATAAGATGGTGAGAAGTGAGAATATAATCTGGCTGCAGAGAATACGGGGGAAAAAATGAAATGCCCTGTGAAATAATTCTGTCGGGAGTTTCATGTGTTGCAAGGGTGAGGTTTTTTTTTTTTTTTTTTGAAAACTTATATTATTCTGCGATATTCCTAGCAAGAGATGCAAGCATGCTGCAATAATCAGTAATAAGCCTTTTAAATGAAGTTGAATAAATAAATAAAAATAAACAATGCTATGCCTAGTCACGTGCAACACACTTGGCCCTTTCGTAGAACTTATTAGCAACACATGACTGGCTGCTATATAATGTTTGGTGGAAAGAAAAAAGTGCACTTATCAGTTCGGCGGAGGCTTAAGATACTGTACCAATGCATGTTGCGGCACTTTCCGTTTTAATTGCCCTGCTACTCGTGGTCAGAAACAGCGCGGTGACGGCTCCTACAAGCGAATGTGCATACTTCGGCTACTACTACTACCCATCCAACCCGCTTCTTCCATCCCTGGTTCCATCGATAAGCAGCATATGTCTTGCGGCACACAATTCTGCCGACCCAACGGCCACCTGTATTGCAGACTGTCAATTGTCATACTCCGTGTTTTCACAGTGTAATAGTGTCGCTGACGCTGAAGATTACGCTGCGTCCACGTGTGGGCTGTTCAAGAGCACGTCTTGCAGTACCTTGGCACAAAACGATCCCGGTCTTGAAGGTGCTGTCAGATCACAATGCAGTAACGGAACGTATTGCAGTCCTAACTGCTCGGCTGCCATCGCTGCTCTGGAGCAGTACAGTGGATGCTGTAGTGCTGACGACCTCAATGGACCCAAGGTGCTGTGCGGTCAACAAACGATAGCGCCGTGTTCTACTATATTGAATACAGGCTCTGTTGCCGCTCCGACCAGCGAGTGTGCGTACGTAATGTACTACGGCGCTAAACAGGCGGCCTTAACAAGTCGTCTACCATCTGTGAATGCTGAGTGTACAAAAAGGTTGGCCGTCCTCACAGACACAGACCAAGGACAGATCTGCATCGCGGAGTGCCAGTCCTTTTTCGCTTTATTCGGAAGATGCGGCGACAGCGTACAAAGTTCCAATTATCAGACTTCGATGGCGTGTGGAATGTTTAATAATCAAAACTGTTCCGAACTTCAATTCAACACGGTTGGCACAAACCTAATCACTGAATTGCAGACTGCCTGCTCTAACTCCACCTACTGTCCTCCTTCCTGTGTCAATGCCATCGCAGCTGCAGAGGGATACGGAGGTTGCTGCTACGCTAGTTATTTCAATGGTCCAAAAGTGTTGTGCAGTCAACAGCCCATAGCTCCTTGTTCCACCATAGTCAGCAGTGGTGGCTCCAGTACATTTGCACGATGATGTATTGTATTGCAGTAACTTACTGTATGTTCATCCTGCCATGCAAGTGTGATTGGAGAGACATGTATACTGTACATGTAATTTACAATGAGCCGGCTATTCGAAAAAATTATTTATGGATGGGGGGCAGTAAATAAACTCCCCTGAATGTTATGAAATCGACCGCAGATTTTAAAACCTCCGTAGAACGTTTATTTGGAATACATTTGATTTGATTGTTGATTTTGATTGATTGCATACATATAAACACACATACGTATGCAAGAAGGCAAGTAGTGGCACAATGTGTACGTGCACTTACAAACTGCCTAAACATGGAAGGGATATAACATACAAAAGGGTGATAGGTCAACAGATCTAAGTCGGGTACGAAAAACTGTAATGTTCAATGAAGTGACAACATCATGGGGTAAGTGGTTCTATATAGGTATCACACGTTCAGTGAAAAAATGCGCTCGGAATGCATGATGGGGTAAATGTTTGGATCGCAGGATACAAGGATGACCTCGGATGGAATACGACCTAGCCGGTTTGGTGAAAAAACTCTCAAAAGGTAAATCAACCAGGTTATTATAGATCTTGTAGCACATGACAAGGTCGTAGAAGACAATCCTGTACTAGCCAATCTGTTAATATTTTATGCATGACGTCACTAACTAGAGCGTCTAGCCGCAATGCTACGAGCCCACTGAGTCCGTGCAAACTCTGGTGGAGTGTTATGGAGTGTGTAGACTGGTGAATGAATTGATTTTCCCTGGGGTAAAAACATTTAAATGGACCTTTATGACCAGGGACTTTGTCACGTCTGGGACCAAAGTACAATCCGTAGCAGGGAGTTCCAACCTTGAAAATTGTGACCACTTTCTCCACTTGGTTACCATCCTGAGCATTGTCGGCTGGAGAAGGCAACGAGCATCTATTCTAGCTCTGATTTGTCGTTCATTGAGAAGTTCACTTGGTGAGCTGACTCGGATCTAGGCGAAAGGATGACTTGGTCAGGGCCTGCTTAAATGTCTGTACTAGCCTTTCCGCTACACCATTGGTAGCAGGATGAAAGGGAGCACCTTGACATTATGCAGCCGCAGGCACGCACTGTGACGCACGCCTCCGCCTATTATATACCCACCAATCTCCGGAAAAGATGTTTACATAGCGTTTCTTCTCAGCGTAAATCGGATACATGCAGGTGTTGTTCATCCAGTGGTTCATAGCGAGTTGTATGAGCTGCCTCTCAGAAGCTGTATATCCGGCCGAAGTCAGCTAGTTCATGTACATGTAGCAGCTCCACCGTGTAAGACACAATACAATTTTTATTTTTTTTGTATGAATGTAACGTATACGAACCTGTGTACTCCTGCGAAATGTTGTAAGGGATAACTCCGTTCGTCCATCGCCAACTCCTGTTCGCCGTTGCGGCCCTCTTCAACGACGATGCCTCCTCCATTTCACCAACGCGTCGCGATCCTCTCCGCTGGTATCAGTAATTGCGGGCGGGGCAGCACAATCAAGCACCCCTTCAACCCATCATTGCATCAGGATTTATGAGTAGAGGTCAGGTGAGTCATACTTTTTGCATAGCAAAACAAAGTTTACAGTACTGTTTACAAGGTCGACCATATAGACATGCGCCACCGACTGATGAGCCATATAATTGGATAGGACACTATACATGGACCATTGGTCTAAGTTCCATGTACTGTTTGCTCTTCAGAGGAAGAGGTGGCATGGAAACTTGCAACAAAAGTTTTTGCATATCTTGGTTTACCCAAAATATTGCAATCTGACAATGGGCGAGAATTTACAAGCACTTTAATTGCCGAATTAGTAAAGAACGGGCCTGGTGACATTACCATTGTCAATGGCAGACCTCGCCATCCTCAAAGCCAAAAACTCGTAGAAAGAGGCAATGCGAAGGTGGAAGAAATTATAGCTTGTCATTTTCGTGAAACCAAGGGAAATCAGTCCCGGACAGATTGGCTACATGAAATTCAATGTAAGTAATTATCTATTACATCAGTAATTATAATTATAATTGCAGATAAATTGAACACTTGCCTTCATGCAACAACAAAGACAACTCCTTACCAGCTTGTATTTGGTCAGCTCATTTATCACCATTTCCACTGGCTTTGTTATGGAAGAAGCAGTGTCTGATATCTTAGGTGCAGTACATATCACATGTATTTTATGTACATCAAAAAATTATACAATTTTACAAGTTACACTGTACATTAAAATCATGCATTAATTTTGTTGCTCTAATTTTTTGTAAAAATGCAGATTCTTGTGAGGCTGAGATAGAATCTTGTGACTGAATAATTTACATAATTATGATAATACTTGATTTTATACTAGGTACCTTGATGTACTTGTACTCCATATACTACTGCAGACTTGTGATGTTGAGAAAAAGTGAGTGATATATATCAGGTGAATTGTTTGGTAGCATTATTCGGTCTCTCTTAAAAATTGCATCATTTTCATTTACAGCTACTGGTATTTTTGAGAAAGATGGAAGTGATGATTCAGGTCAGTAAATTATATGCAGTATAATATGTGCATACTATAATATCACTCTAGATTCAGATACAAAGAAAAGTGAAACAGATGTAGCATGCACAATGCATAAGTAGAAGAAAAGCCACATGTTTAAACTGTATGGCATTTTTATCCTTAGGTGATTCGTATAGTTAAGGTTAAAAAGGTTTGAATACAAATGCATTGTGGGTAATATCTTGCATATATATTAGCGTTTGTTGCACAAGATCAAGATGACTTCTATGCAAGGTAAAGTATAAATATGTAATGCAATGTTTCGTTATGCAAATATTTCTGCGTGCAAATTCTTTATAGTCCTGAATATATGCACCTGTTCAACTGTCACAGCAATTCAGGGCTTTGATTCCGGGCCCGTGACAGCACGCAATATCACCCGGAAGAGCGTGCTTTCGAATGTTGCGCGCCATGTGCTCTCGAAATCGTGAGTGGACCGATTTCATACGAATGATTTCTCGGTCCCGGAGGATAATTCTTATGCGCACGGGTTAATTCGCGATCTACATCGTGCGTGAACGTGCAATTTTGTACGAGATCGAGGAACGCACCGTGTACCCGCAATTGATTATCGATCGTATGACGTAGCGGGTTAAATATTCCAGTTATATTATTATTATTCTACATGTGATTAATAATAGTTAAGGTTCAAAAAAATTTAATTTGTTTCGAAGTTACAAAATAACAAAATAGAAAGTTGTCTTGATAGAGAACTGGGATAAAACCTTGTTCATAGTCTAAAAGAAAGCAGAACAGAAACACCACTTCGATAAATACATGGCCTTACCTCCCAACATTCGACGGTGAAGTTGTAACATTTGATTTCCACAGAAACCTTTCTGAAAAGTTCAGTGCTGTCAAAGTGAATACCCATAGAACATACCGCCCTCTGTGCGGAAGGAAAAGGATAACAAAAAGCGACGTACTGTTACATCGCGTACATTTTAGCGCTCTTGTTCAGCCACGATATTGCAGGTAGATCAAGGAATACACTTTTCAGCCAAGTACAGAACACCGTTATTCTGTTCCTGACATTTCACTATGGGAAAGCAAACAAGGTGTCGCACAAAATACGTATTTGACAGCTCACCTCGCTGTGTATAGCGTAGCTGGCCGTTCTTATTAACCAACAACCTGCCTGAATCGCTTCGCTGAACGTTATCCCTTTCCTGACAAGCAAAGCTTTCAATTCAACTAAAGGTAACTCACCTGGCTTTCGTATGACGTTTTGGGTATAAAATGGCACCTCTTTGACTAACAGTGGAAGATGTAGTGTTCCACAGTTGTCATACATCCTGAAAATAAACATTCTGTGAGCATGCAACTTACTCGCTCAACACTTACCGACGGGAGACGAAAATAATCACCACGTGATTCAGGGCGCTGCTATTATACCGAAGCGCATGCGTTGTCATAATATGTAACCACTCCTTGTCCGTTATACAGTTTTAGTAACAGCGATCGCAGTGAGGTATTTATATGCCAGCAAGACATGTCTATATGTAATGTAAGGTTGAGATAGCTAAGGCAACATCCTCATGCAGCTTTTGTAAGGTTGATACAATAAGCAGACATTAGAGAGAACTAGGTTCATTCTAGACATAGATTGTTTACGTACCCCGCCTCTTTATAATAAGTATCATCACGCTGCAGAACCTAAACAAAATATTGCCTCCAATGCAAGCTTTAAAAAACATCATTTTCATTTATATACATGAATTTATACAACACATATTCAATACACTGATACATAAATAACACACAAACGCAATTAGTAGCATTAAAAAAAAACCAAGTCAACAATATGATAAGCAATTCATACACATGATTGGTGAAACTGGATTCTTAATGCATTTCTGGTGAGTGCTGCAAGTCACTTATAATTAGAAGACCACTGGGGTGAGGCCTCAGACCAATGTGAAGCTTACTGGACAAACCTTGCTTCACATAAAGTAAAATGTATAGAAGCACACGTAAATATGTTTATCGGGTAACTAGAGGCAAACGGCTTACCAGACTTAGCCACACCCTTCAGAATCACGTGACCCCAAGAGGACCATTGGGGTGAGGCCTCACACAAATGTGAAGCTTACTGGACAAACTTTGCTTCACATAAAGTAAAGTGTATAGAAGCACATGTAAATATGTTTATCGGGTAACTAGAGGCAAACGGCTTACCAGACTTAGCCACACCCTTCAGAATCACGTGACCCCAAGAGGACCTTTGGGGTGAGACCTCACACAAATGTGAAGCTTACTGGCCAAACCTTGCTTCACACAAAATAAAGTGTATAGAAACACACGTAAATATGTTTATCAGGTAACTAAGACGAGGCAAATAGCTTACCAGACTTAGCCACACCCTTCAGAATCACATGACCCCAAGAGGACCATTGGGGTGAGGCCTCACACAAATGTGAAGCTTACTGGACAAACTTTGCTTCACATAAAGTAAAGTGTATAGAAACACACGTTAATATGTTTATCAGGTAACTAGAGGCAAACGGCTTACCAGACTTAGCCACACCCTTCAGAATCACGTGACCCCAAGAGGACCTTTGGGGTGAGGCCTCACACAAATGAGAAGCTTACTGGACAAACCTTGCTTCACATAAAGTAAAATGTATAGAAGCACATGTAAATATGTTTATCGGGTAACTAGTGGCAAACGGCTTACCAGACTTAGCCACACCCTTCAGAATCACATGACCACAAGAGGACCTTTGGGGTGAGACCTCACACAAATGTGAAGCTTACTGGACAAACCTTGCTTCACATAAAGTAAAATGTATAGAAGCACATGTAAATATGTTTATCGGGTAACTAGAGCCCGGGAGAAAAAAACGGCGTTATCGCGCGTTATCGCGCTTGAAAAACGGCCATAACAACGCCAAATTACGCGGTCTTCAAAACGCTGTATCTTCTTGATTGTGCAATATAGTGGAGCTGCATTTTGCACATTTACAAAGCGGTCCTGTGTCTGTAGAAGTCCAAAGATGGTTTAGTTTGCGATGCATCGTTCCGAAGATATTCACATTCAAGTAAAGGGCTTGATTTCGCGGGGTTTTGTACTTGAAGCCCGCGAAATCTTGCTCTAAGTTGATTGTGAATATCTTCCGAACGATGCATCGCAAACTAAACCATCTTTGGACTTCTACAGACACAGGACCGCTTTGTAAATGTGCAAAATGCAGCTCCACTATATTGCACAATCAAGAAGATACAGCGTTTTGAAGACCGCGTAATTTGGCGTTGTTATGGCCGTTTTTCAAGCGTGATAACGCGCGATAACGCCGTTTTTTTCTCCCGGGAGGCAAATGGCTTACCAGACTTAGCCACACCCTTCAGAATCACATGACCACAAGAGGACCTTTGGGGTGAGGCCTCACACAAATGTGAAGCTTACTGGACAAACCTTGCTTCACATAAAGTGTATAGAAACACATGTAAATATGTTTACAGGTTAACTAGAGGCAAACGGCTTACCAGACTTAGCCACACCCTTCAGAATCACGTGACCCCAAGAGGACCTTTGGGGTGAGGCCTCACACAAATGTGAAGCTTACTGGACAAACTTTGCTTCACATAAAGTAAAGTGTATAGAAACACATGTAAATATGTTTATCGGGTAACTAGAGGCAAACGGCTTACCAGACTTAGCCACACCCTTCAGAATCACATGACCACAAGAGGACCTTTGGGGTGAGACCTCACACAAATGTGAAGCTTACTGGACAAACCTTGCTTCACATAAAGTAAAATGTATAGAAGCACATGTAAATATGTTTATCGGGTAACTAGAGGCAAATGGCGTACCAGACTTAGCCACACCCTTCAGAATCACATGACCACAAGAGGACCTTTGGGGTGAGGCCTCACACAAATGTGAAGCTTACTGGACAAACTTTGCTTCACATAAAGTAAAGTGTATAGAATCGCATGTAAATATGTTTATAGGGAACTAGAGGCAAATGGCTTACCAGACTTAGCCACACCCTTCAGAATCACATGACCACAAGAGGACCTTTGGGGTGAGGCCTCACACAAATGTGAAGCTTACTGGACAAACCTTGCTTCACATAAAGTAAAATGTATAGAAGCACATGTAAATATGTTTATCAGGTAACTAAGAGGCAAATAGCTTACCAGACTTAGCTACACCCTTCAGAATCACGTGACCCCAAGAGGACCATTGGGGTGAGGCCTCACACAAATGTGAAGCTTACTGGACAAACCTTGCTTCACATAAAGTTAGAAGCACATGTAAATATGTTTATCGGGTAGCTAGAGGCAAATGGCTTACCAGACTTAGCCACACCCTTCAGAATCACGTGACCCCAAGAGGACCATTGGGGTGAGGCCTCACACAAATGTGAAGCTTACTGGACAAACTTTGCTTCACATACATTTTTTTTAATATGTGTATCCTGTAACTATAGAGGCAAACTGCTTACCAGATTTACACTCTTTCAGAATCACGTGACCCAACAGGATAGCCACACCCCTCACAGTCAGCAAGACTCCAAGAACACTGTAGGCCAAATGGGTGGGGCCCTCACACTCACTTTAAACATATCCAATGTACTACTTGCACACAAACATACATGTGCGTGGATGCACACATTAACACTTGCTCTACCACAAACGCTGTCCCTATGACTTTACAACAGAGATTTTCACTTACACAAGTGGCCTTGGTCTTGGTCCTCAATGGAGAGTAAGCCACAACCATCAGGTCTCTCTGGTAAAATAGAACCAGGATTATGAATTGACTATTGAGATGCACCTTGACATTTTCTCTGCAATAAAGTAAATCACGAATCGATACACATGAGCCTTGTACCATACATGTAAAAGATTGATCTACTATGGCGAGTTCACTGCCCGCGCTGTTTTTTTTGGAGGGGGGGGGGGGGGGGGGGGGTTTGCCCGCAAATACACGTACCCCTATCACACTGTCACACTAGTAAGAATTATAATAGCAAACGTAAGCTTCACTTCCTACGCCCCTGATTCTGAGTTTACTATGTAGAGTACAATATCACTAAACAGTACTCAAGATGTATGAGTTAGAAATTAGTACCGCGTAGGCCTACCGTAAACAAGACTGCCCGCCCGGATCCGAGTGTGATGCACAAGTAGTTTTGTACGTTGAGCCAGATAGGTCTTCTATCAGACAGGTCTACTATCGGGTGAGCGTTAAATACTGCAAATCAAAAATTCTAATGCAAGTGAGCGTTAATTAGTGAAGTAAGCAACAAGATGATACAGTGTATGCATTGCAATAATATTGTAGAATTATACTGCACAGCAACTTCATTGTCTCCAGGTGAATGGAAGGGAATAATGTTTCAAGAGAACTCCAATTTATCGTCCGATGAAGCCTCGTATAACGGAATAGGTCTCCTAGACAACACAAATGCAGGAAAAATCATGGGTACAGTATCAGCTTGTTTCAGCGCTAGTGGACACAAGTTCATCGGAGCTACTCCAATTTCAGTCCATGCTCATAATTCTGGCGTAAAAAAACTAGCCGAGCTTGTAGTCAAATGACATGCATGATCACATACCTTTCAAATAATCGGCGTAGTAGACTCACAGTGACACTACTGACAGCGTATTCTAAGGTTTGGCGAATAAATTGACACGGTTAATTAAAAATTGATAAGGCTGAGAATTCCCGTACTGAATTGGACGGTGAATTTTCAAATTTGTTATGATCTCGATAGCCGTAAGCACACGTTTTGTTGTCTGCACGGATGCGTGACTGATTGCGGATTTTGCAATCACCCGCATGCGGACGGTCGAATTGCTGTGTGTATCAAAGCAGAAATGAATCAATTGAAGGTAAATACCATGTACAGTGAATTAATATTTATTCATTTTATCCAACAACACATAGAGCCAGAACTCATTGCTATAATAAAGGGGAAAACAAATTCTAATTTGCACAAGATACACTGGCATGGTAGCAAGAGTGAGAAAAGTAACACTGTCAGGTGGAAGGATGGAAGGATGAGAAACTCATTACCTTGCATGAGGCTTCAAAGAGGCAGAACCCTTGTAAAAAGTTCTATGGAGACAATTGCTCATGCCAGAAAGCATCAAGGCGATGTGGTTGTGTCATTAAAGGTAAACCATGCACTAGCCATTGCCATAAAGGGAGGCCATGCACTATAGCCACTGCCATGGAGGGAGGCCATGCACTATAGCCACTGCCATGGAGGGAGGCCATGCAAAAATGAAGCAGAGCATATTACTCCTGGAGGCTCACCAAGCAACAGCACAAATAGAGAAGGAAAAGATGAAGCAGAGCTTCTTACTTCTGGAGGCTCAACAAGCTACAGCACAAATCGAGAATATTGTTCATGCAAAATGGGCTGCTCATCCAGGCATTGTGGATGTGTGATGAAAGAGAAAAAATGTAGCCATGGAGGGAAACCATGCAAAAATGAAGCAGAATACTCCTACTTGGGTGTCTGACCTGAGTTTAAATTTAGATGACAGGCAAGAATGCTATCCTTTTAGGTGATCTTGATTGGTTGACAGACAAACACATCTCTGCTGCTAACCAACTACTGAAAAGGGGATTTCCGCAGTGTAAGGGATTAGACAATCCAATTTTTGGGTCTATGGTTTGCGCACGAGCAATCCGAGGATTGCGCGGTCAATCCGTGGTTTGTGGTACAAACTATGGATCCAAGGTTTGCGCAGGATTGCGCTTCGCGCATAACACATTATTAATTAAAATAAATTATAAATCATTCCTATTTTCGTTTTATGACACGGAACAAACGTAGAACTGTAGATCTTTGAGTTCTCGTTCCATCGGGACAAAGAGATAAGCGATCCGTTTCCCCGTTGTCCCTCCAGACGCGAGTGTAGAGTCAGGATCAGAATCAGGACTGGTTCAATTCGTCAATGATGGAGCGAGCATTGCTGTGAGCAACATGCAATGCTACTGTCTCACACTGGCACATAGCGTCCTCTTGATGTATCTTCAAGGAGCTCGAGCTGTTATGCGTGCCTCTGAAAATGCTTTGAAACCCCTCTTGATGTATCAACGCGACATTACATCGGGAAAGCGGGGCGGGGGGAGGGAGCGGGGGCGGGGGTAGTGAACACAAGCACGTATTATAAATGCAAGTTTTGAAGATTCACATCTGGTTGGTTTTTAGACACTGAGAGATACTGCCACAAAACTTCTACTGCCTCACTAATGCGTTTCCCAACAGTGATACAATCTCGTTCACGCTGATTAGTACTACGAATGAAGTCGACGATCCATCCATGCATCATGATCAGTGTTCTAAATCACGTGGTCACACTTTGATCGGAGTCTCACAAAACCTATACGTTCCGCATTTCCGCAAACGAATTCCGTTCCCGAAATTAGTGACACCCATGAGCATCTACCTCCCTATATAGCTTGTTTGCATACCGTCGCTACTCTATGTGCAGTCGTTGTACTGCGATTCACGCGCACTTCGATACTGACCTTCACGCAGTATTGGGACAAGTGGTGCATGCAAGCGCTCAAGGCATTGTCTAGCACAGGCATGATATGCAGCATAAATACATGTACATAATTATGCAATCAGTTGTGCCATGCTTGCATATGCATGGATCATTCCTGTATGACTGATAACGCATTACACATACGCATGGTACATTTGCTAATCATCTATGAACATCCAGACGGGTCAGTGTTTCGGACACAAAAATCTTTACTTTCATCTGATTGGTAGGATACTCCCTCTGGGCCTATGCGGCAAACGATTTCGTTGTCAACCCCCTCCTTCTCCCTCTTCGTATTGTCCTTTCCCTCCTCCTTCACGTCCACCTGCACCTGACTCTCCTTCCTAGGTACGTTCCCAGTCCTGGATGAATCAGAATATTAGTAATCATACTGAAATGACACTACACATACCTATAGCTTGTCAGGAAGTAGGGATAAATAAACATCTCCAACTGTGCATGTAACTATTCACTTTAAAAACGCAAATGAGATACAGGTTACCGATACAGCGCGTCCTGTGTTCTTTACCTTGTCGTTCGACTCGCAGCAGACATCTCTATTCCGCCATCTCCAAATGTTCTTGTTTTTGGCGCACTTGCCGCGGCGCTAGAATCAAAGGGCTCCTCCTGCGTGCCGACTGGCACTCCGCTACTGCCCATTGTTTCACCAGCTGCTGTCGTGAAGTCAATGCTTCCCGTTATCCATCCACGCAGCCACAGCCGTAGTACGGCCATTATAACCGTCAGCGAGCCAACAGCCACCAGTATCTCGATGACGAAGATAGCAGCGAGAGAGCCGATGCAGGAGGAGTCGCCAGGGGCATAGGACCAAGTACCTATAAGTACGGACACCATGCATGACCAAAACGGTAACATTCCTGGCGTAACATGCTATTTGTCTCTTACGAAGGCAATTGGCCATATTTGTTTTCAACCAGTCCGCGTCTAAGAAAGGCGCTTCCGATTTTCGAAATTTTGCTGTGGTGTACAACAACCGTTTGGAATCATTTTCAAAACTGGTCAGTTAACCATTGCTCACCCATTGTCGCTTTACATGTAAACCCAAACACTCTGCATAGTTTTTTTTAGTAGTGTACTTGATTACACACACAGCACCTAGCGTTCTTTCATACACACATTTGTCTACAAACACACACATAATGCGCAAGTGTGTGCTTTTGATGGATACCAAATACTTCCCGTGCTATCCATGCAGATCCAGTGTATCAGGTAAAAATTGCCATGCACAAAAAAATTCAGGTGCGTGAAATAATATTAAACTCTTTGGAGGCACACGACCAACTTCAGTGCTACAAATAAGCCGAAATATGCAAAGCAACCTGACATCCTAAACACCGCAATTACACTATAGCCAGGGAAGGCTCTCTGGGTAAAGCATGTCAGGTACTAACTTCCTCAGGAATTGTGGCAGATGATACGCCCACTTTTCAATTACTGCTCGCCATGCAAGCACCCTCAAGGCCAGTCCCAGTCCCACCCATTCACGTGTCTACAGAAAATACCCCTGTCCCTCATAAATTTAATTTTCTTTCAGTGTTAAGATACTTTCCTAAGAGATAGGCATGTGACTCTTCAAGAGTACACATGCATCCCCTACTGGATGCCACACAGGTTCCAGTTCCCACTTCAATCTGCACGCGTGTCCCTTAGACCTAAGAGGGGTAGTCAATCTTTTGGCTTCTGGGCAAGCACCTGTGGAGGTTGCAAAATACTTACTACATGTAGCTGAGGCAGCCTCATAGCCTTAGTTAAAGACAAGCTGAACTGTCCTCCAGATGTAAGGCCCATTGTAGTTAGGGGTAGCATTGAGATGCCTAACAAGCAAATGTCTGTGCATCCTCACAAAGTCTAAGTCAGCTGATTACTTTGAGGGACATCAAACTGGAGTTGCTCGCCTCAGGTGGCTCAGATGCGACCATCTACTGTCTTAGGGAATGTCACTGGAATGACTGATGGTGATACTGAAAATAACTAGAGATTCAAGAATGCTTTAAATATGTATCACATCAGGTGTAGCTGGAAATGTGTCAAGCACACTTATTTGAGATGTTGTCCTGGACCTCATGGTGCCATGGACTACACCCTAAGCTTTTCCATTTGATGGGCACTATTTCGTCCAAGACAGCTGGTATAGCCAAGGAGATCCTTTAGAGCCCTTACTCTTCTGCCTAGTGCTGCAGAAGTCTGTATCAACCATACATTCTGATGTGGAGATCTCACAATTGCTACACCTTAAGTGGTACATAGATGATGGGGTGGTAACAGGCCCAACCAGGATGTAGCAAGGTAGTTGCAATTATGAAACAGCTGGGGTCTTCCTTAGGTCTGTTCATGAAAGATTCAAAGTGTGAGCTTCTTTTCAGTAAAGGCATCCTGAATTCATCCTGAATTTCTTCCCACCTGCGATGAAAAACAACTTGGAACTTCTAGGTGCACCCATGGGAAACTTTAAATTTCACTCAAGATTTGTTTCTGATCTACTCTCCATGGCTCCTGTTCTGCTATCCAGGCTGCAGCAGGGTGGTATCATAGACCCACAGGCTGCATGCTTATTTGTTATTATGGCAGCTTCTGCAAACTAGTACACCTGGCTCGATCAACTCCCCCTTCTATGATGGGAGATGCTCTACAGACCTACTTGATTTGGGTGTCCATCGCAGCTTTACAGAATGTACTAGTGTGTATATCCTGATACTGCTTGGCACCAGGCACAGTTGAGTTCTAGCAGGGGAGCACTGGGCCTCAGGAGCCTTTACCATCACCTCCACATTAGTTGTTTTGGAATTGGTCTTCAAGAGAACCACCACTTCATGCAGTCCATTGAAGACTTCAACCCCATCATGACAGACACTGAGACTTTGAGTGTTGATGACATCATAGAGGCTCCACCTTGCCAGAAAGTTGTCATGTAAGATAGAAGATCATCAGCTGAATAAATTGTCAGAACAAGCTTCCTTGTCACAGCAAGCCTGTCTCCTCTCAATGTCATCTCCTCACCCCTCAGCTTGGCTTTCAGCCCACACCACAGCTCGACCTGCACCTTAAGCCTTCCGAATTTCAGGTGGCACTCAAATGGTGGTTAAGATTGGACACTTCTCAACACACTAGTTGTCCCCTCTGTCCATCCCCATGCCCCTGACCCCTTGAGTCATCATCATGCCTTGATGTGTACATGTGGTGGTGACTTAATAGTACGATATAACTCCCTGTAGGACACCTTCTGGGTATCTTGCAAGCAGGCATGCATTGGAGGACAACTTGAGGCACATAATGGTCTTGATGATGATGGGCAGTGTATGTCCTGCATGCAGACATTCTGGTACAGTATTGGGAGTTCGGAAAGCCAGCTGCACATACATACATGGCCGCATGCACATGTGATTGTGAGCATGCATCTGTCTTCTCACATGAGGATGACAGCATGCACATCTGCTTAGCCTGACTGGCCAACTCGACCCAGTAGAAGGCAGATGCTGTGAAGTGATACCATTTTAAGTTGCTTCAGCCAATTGTCGGTGAAGCGAAGAAAAATTGGGATAGATGACAAATTAGGTACCCACAAGCTGTGCAAAGAGCAAGAATCCATACTAAGGGTGCATCAAAGTGGACATGAATGTTGGTATAATATTAAGAGCTGGAAGAAATAAATATACTGAATAAAAAGTCAAGCACCACTAACATTGCATGGACTGCAATTACTATACAGTTCTAAATTAATAAATGCAGTCTACACTGTACTTTGGCCAGCAAAACTAATGTTCCTTGTTCGCATCACCGCCAGCTACCTTGTGCACAGCAGGTGGAAAATACTTGTAAGGGTCAGTCCCCTCACCTGCCCAATAGAGACGGAACATGAGGACAAATTTTCCAACATATTCGGTGGGATTCGGCGCTGGGAGCCAGTAGTTTTCCTGATCACCTTCAGTGGGTCTACTCGCCTGCACGTAAACGGTCAGCGGCTCACCTGGAATGACGTCACCAATAGACTATCGTTCCTCACAAGTAGATAGTCGGGCAGGTAGTACAAGGTGATAGACCAGAACCCTCCTGCTCGAACATTTGGCAGCTCATTAGCCTCAAAGTGGAGCACGTATTTGGAGCCATTTTTGGTGTAGAGGGGAGCTCATTATCGTCCACCATGCATCTGTAGTACACCGCCTCCTCTGGGTCCAAGCCATACAAGCCTACGCGGGCTCCCACAGCACGATCTAAGTACCTGCCTTGCATCACTTCCTTTGGCCCAAACCATGCATGGGTGATCCTTGTCGTTGACTGACCAGTCGCTCGGGCTCACAGTTACATTCTACGCTTGAGCTTCGATCTAAATGACCTAAACCGCGGGGCTCTGGATGCGTGGGATGAGATCGAAGCTCAAGCGCAGAATGTAACTGTGAGCCCGTATTCCTGGACCCACGACAATGCTTTTAAAGTCTTCGAGTATCTGTTTCTCCTCTGCGGAATCTAATACTATGAACTGCAACATGAAGTTGGCACAAGTGAAAAACATTTCAATCTCCTAAGGACACTGCGGAGCATTACAGGGCGGAGGGGTTCGGTAGCGTGTTTACTTGCAGTTCTCAAAGTAGTTTTTGACACGTGATCATGTAGCATATCAGACCAATTTGCGACCTTGCTTGCTTATAGCAATGCAATGCGTTGGCCGTGTAACTATGAAACACTATTCCAATTTGTGACCGTCACTTTGAAGTTCGGCTCATCTCAACACGAACGTCCATGCAAAACTAATTAACTCAAATTATTCTTCTTACCAAGCTCATGCAAGTTTGTATTATTGCTGTTGGCTATGAAAACTGCTTCAGACGAATAGGTATATGTTGCTTCAAGAGTTTTGAAGGGTCTGAAAGTATAGTATAAATTGTTCACTATTCCTTCCAAATCGTCCATGCATAGGCAATCATTTTCTATTTACGCGGTACTGTGTAATTAAAATTAAATCATCGAGATTTTCAGTCTGGCCAGAAATGGAGGACATGAGTGAATATGTAAAGTTGTGATAGAGATTTGATTTCACAATAAATTTGTCACCTTTTTAAATGATTTATCATGTTTCAAGACAAGAAATTATTAATCTAAATCAATTAACTAAAATTAATTTTTTCAAATTGAATTCGAAACACGTTCAGTATTCGCTAAAAATCGGTCTGATTATAATATACGTGTATCATGAAAAGAACATTAAGCATCCATTAACTAAATTCAAGACAAATTAATTACAACTGAGCATAATTAATTATTTTCATAAACGTATGTCATTATGTAATACCTTGCGTCATCTTTTTTTAAAATATTGATGTGTCGTCTGCTCACGAGACTTCTACTCTCGAGAACATTAAAATAGTACGATACATTGTGCCAAACCTCAAAAACGAGCAAGTGCGCAAAGTAAAAATTCTGCGTGCCAGACTAGTGAACTAATAAAACGCTCAACTAAATTTGCGCATGGTATGTAGGATATAGGTTTGATAGTGTTATGGCAACAGGACCTGTTGTTATAGTACCCAGATACCAAGTCATTTCGTGCATTTCTCACGCGACACAATCGTGGAACTAATCATGATAACCGATTGAGTATTTTTACACGAGGTGTCGCTACATTAGGAGGGAATGAGAATGGTAGTGGTGTTTTACAGCTTCGTTCGAGTACGTTTTAAGCCAAAGCTATCAAACAGCACATGGAGAAATTTCTGTTGTATACATGTAGCTCACGATTTTTTTCCAATCTGTATCGTTTTTAATGTGCTGGTGCAATTTGGTCATATCAGCAAAAATCCATAGCGGGTCTTAATAATCGTGGGATTCGGGGATAAAAACACGAAGTTAAAGCAAGATCCCACAATATACATTTTACCATACAGCAAATGTGTAGTATATGATGCGTTGAAAATAGGAAGTCCATAGCAGTTGTGTAACATGTGTGATTATAAGGAGTTTATGATTTCTAAAATATACAAAACAAATTTAGGAAAGCGTCATATCATGCACACATATGAACAGCTACATGTAAAAGCCTGAAATAACTGGTTGCTATGCATCAGGTTCACAAAAGTATAGTGGAAAAGCCCGCTACATGTACATGATTATCTGTTGGAATGCACCATTTTATCACATTCATAGGCCAGTGGATGTTTGAAGGCAAACATTATGAACTCCTGCAGGCAGAGCTCATTCAAAACATCTGTAGTATAGGAGTAACAAGAGAGACAATATATGTAGGTCATAAGTGCAGACAACTTATAGACCTTATCCACAGCATGGTCTAGCTGCGGCCGGAGAATCAATTCCTGAACTGCTTTCACATTGATTAAGTCAGGATGAGGTGGATACATGCATGTGGTACACGTGAAGCCCACTATATGATTATCTGTCGGAACGCACCATTTTATCCCACCCATTTAAAGTTCATAGGCCCGTGTATGTTTGAAGACAAGCATTATGAACTCCTGCAGGCAACATCACTCATTCTAAACATTGCAGCTCATTGTAAACAACATTGCAGTATACACATGTACATGTATTCATGGTAACTACATTGGGCATGAGTCTGGATCATCAACAGCTACGTGCCAGTATATAGCACTGAACAACACAGTCAGTTCATTGCATATCACTCTATACTATCTATGGATATATGCAATGTGCTTAGGTACTTTTGCATTGCAGTTCTTTCCTGCTTATATATAGGAACACGGAACTTCTAATTCTTTTCCTCGTTGTGGTCTCCCTCACACCCTGCAGCTGATAGCGCCACCGTGATCGATGAATTTAACCAGAATTGCGTTAATTTTCCATCACTGATCCTCAATTGTTACCACCAATGTTTCCAAAGGTGTAAGCACATCATTCAATGGTATATACCGTCTTTTGCTGGCGGCAACTGGTCCTTCACCGTGATTCGTTGATTCCATTTTAAGAACCAATAAACTGAATAAGCACTACGGCAGTGTATGCGTATATACCGAAAAAAATTATCTCTAGTTAAATCAATGCTGCATTGTCACACCACCACCACCACCATGCACCACCACCACCACCATGCACCACCACCACCACCATGCAGAGTTAGGACGCTATCCAGATATCATTTGTAAAAAAATAACTGCATGGTTTGCGGTGAGACGTGTTTGCGTGGCATACTGGTCTGCGTGCGCGAATACCTGCATACGTGTCCGCATACATGCAGCTATGTACGTATGCAGGTATGGCATAGCTCTGTATACCCATGGGCGTACGCAGCTTCAGGAAGAGGGTCGAATTTAGTTTACATGCATCATACGGCAAGGGCGGACACAGGAGAGGGGTTTACAGGTCAGACCCGCGATATGAAAAGCGGAGGGGGGGGGGGGGGGGGGGGGGGGGGGTGGGGGCTGTACGCTTCAGGCCCTTTATCCACCCCTGTACGGTATACTTACTCAATGGTGAATGTGACCTCGCTTTGGGGAAGGGATCCATCAACCCCCCCCCCCCCCCCCCCCCCCCCCCCACCTCCCCCCTCTGCGTAGGATATGGCACGTTGTCACGCAGTGGTACGTCCTGCTATTTTTGATAATGTGTGCATACTGCCTTGCAGTTACAATGTAAAGCCAGGCAGCTCTAGCTCTATGGCAGCTACTCATAATACATTGAAAACGTGACGTATTATTCATGAATAATTCATATATTGCCCCAGATTTTGAAGTAGGGTACACTAAAGTGACATTCTAATCTTGTGTGTAGGTCTCAAAAATATACGACTTGATCTGATCTCAATAGTTCAGCCTTCATATTCCATCCGGTAGACTTGAAGTTTCTGTCTGAGTAATTGGAAATAAATAGAACAAGCAAAACAATGGCATGTTCCATGTACAAAGTATGTAATAAACACAAAACTGCGTTTCTAATTTGTACTGAACACATTTCAACGGGGATCAGAATGTGAAAAAGATAGTCTATTATTATTACTACCATAATCTGCCTTGTAGACTTAAGATTTAGCTTCCGTACAAGAACCGTGCCTGTTAGTAGACATTTCTCCATTCACTTCCCGTTCAATACATTTTATACGCGTAACGCGGGTATTCAATTATTCATGTCCGGGATTGCTGGACATGGGTGAGGTAGCATTTGTTTCTTTACAACATCACGAAGAAGCAATTTTGTACTTAAAATCAGAAAAGTTCAATCCAACAAAGTGCGAT
The DNA here is from genome assembly GCA_013339895.1 of Ephydatia muelleri. Taxonomy (NCBI): domain Eukaryota; kingdom Metazoa; phylum Porifera; class Demospongiae; order Spongillida; family Spongillidae; genus Ephydatia; species Ephydatia muelleri. The sequence goes on from JABACO010000006.1 coordinate 1,734,390, forward strand.
CCTCACAGATCAGCCCACTGCTAGCGATCCCCCACAGATCAGCCCACTGCTAGTGACCCCCACAGATCAGCCCACTGCTAGCGACCCCCACAGATCAGCCCACTGCTAGCGACCCCCACAGATCAGCCCACTGCTAGCGATCCCCACAGATCAGCCCACTGCTAGCGTACCAAATGCATCAAAATTACATCATCCTCATTCGCAACGATCATGTCCATCGAATCTATCTATCGCGGGTCGATTGCCCAGCTAGCGGATCGGTCTTCCGATCAGTCGATCGACCGCGTACTGCGTCATTAATTATTTGTATCTGTAATCAGATAACATTTATTTGCCTTCCCGTAAATCGTATTTCTAATCAGCCTTTAATGATCTTATTTGTGCTCTTCTGTTCCGAAGGTACATGTTGGTAAGAAATCTACCTTTACTGCTGTGTTCCTCTGAACTCGAAAAGTGATTCAAACAGTATTTCTCTTTCGTGTGGCAATTGCTGTGTGTATTGTGTCATAGATACTTTATATGATTGTGTGGTGTGCTGTAGCGGAGGGGATGTATTAATTAAGTACGATGCTATTTATAGCCCTCTGCTATGTACATCCTAGTAATCCAATCAGACTCAGTAACTTTCATGTTCACACACCAACCTATGCATGTCACTGTAATGTTATGCGCAGTTAATTATTGGTAAGTAAGTATATGATTAGCTGCGTCACTTGCACTTGGCCTTTTATCTGATCATTTGTTGCCTTGTTGCCCAAGTAGTCATTCTTTTGGCAAGTGCAAGTTTCTTTCATCATTGCACGGATAAAACTGCAAATTGTGTTTGACAATTGTGTTTGTAAGTGTCTTTATTTGCAGTAAATTTCGCATTATTCTTTGTCACGAGAGAACAGAACAATAAATAATGTGACAAAACGCTCTTTCAAGGCAAGCAACGAGTAACAAAAAGGACAATTTGGGGATCAGAATAAACCATGGGATGAACTTACTGGCAGCTTTTCATCCGTTATGTATGCCCTCCCCCCTCCCCCAAATAAATAAAATAAATAAATAATAAAATTAAGTGTGTTGTACATAATAATACACTCACATAACAAGTTGACAACAAACGCACAAACGCACACACACACACACACACACACACACACACACACACACACACACACACACACACAACTAGTTCATTTTCTTGTGAGCGGACCAGGATTGATTGAGCGTTAGCCCTAACCAATAACAAGCTGAGACGGCCAAATAGCTCAGCTACTACTACCTTGGATTTTGGGGTATTACCACGAAAGGCTAACAGCGTAGCCACCTGTGAGAAGGCCCTCAATGCTTCTGGTCCCCAGGCCTCATAGCTCTCCACTGCCAACGGAATACATCGCCAGCCCAACTCAACACACTTGGGATCATTAATATTTTGTTGCAATGAATCAGTTATTCTGTGATTGAACATGGGTTTCATATGAATGATCATGTCTGGTCTACACGGAATCAGGAATAACATATGAGGTAAATGTAGGTGCGTAAAAGAAATGCCAGCATACATACATACATACATAAAAACCAGTTAAGAGGTGTGGCAAATGTTTTGGCAAAAATTCAGGATAATGTTTTTACACCTTGGTATCAGCATTAAAAAATAACAAAAGGCTATAAGGTTAGAAATTTACAGACATATTTGTTGTCAGGCTTTCTTCATTTATCACAGCACAACTGTGGCTATTTGAGGTTAGCAGCAATCTAGTTAATTGATCAAAGTTTTTCTACAATTAGAACACTTTACGGCATAACATGGCAAACTCCATGAGACTCTCACAAATATTTGGCTTCCTATTCTGTCCCACCAAGTACATGCATGTATATCTGCATGATGCACAAACTAGTGAAGAACATCTTGATTTGATATACAATTAGTTAAGCTCACCTGCAATTATACTATGATATGATACGGTCTCTGTTACATCATGAACTATTGTCTTCAAATGGGGTCTCCAAGAATCTCAATTACATGTTGGTCATTATGAATAACCAGTGATGAGTGAACTCTTGCTGCAGTCCACCAGCATCAATTGCACCTTCTCCAACAAATTCAACCTAATGAGTAAAATTAGATTATTGAAATTAAAATGAGAGTATTGAAATGCATTAATTTACCCCTAGCTGATGATGGCCGAGAAAATCCATTAATGGTGTCAATTACCAAACTTGCCCTCATTATCAAAATTGGATTGAAACCATCTGGATTTAAATTGTCCTGGTCTAGTGTCTTCAGCACTGTTTGGAATTTAGACTTTTGAGTGCTGTATAATGATCAATATAGTGAAGTACAAGAGTGCTTACTTGTTATCTATAATAACTGAGATGTCTTCATTAACAACCTGAAAACTTGTAGTGCGGTGCACATGTAAACGTGTTAAAAAACAAAAAAAAGGTTTGTACTTGCCTTGTCATTTTCACACTTCAGAAAAAAACTAAGTAACCCTTTTCAAGTAGAACATACTACCTACCAGCACATGATGCAACATGAGCACACAGGGAACTCAGATATATTTGATTGAACGAATCTATCCTTCAACTAGACAATAGAAACACATTTGTTCAAAACATAGATACTGTATCTGTAAGATAAATTTGCTTTTCAAATTCTCTTGTTAAGCTTCCAACCAAACTATTTATAAAACGAAATGTAATAAATTTTATTTTGCCTATCTCAATTTTCTCAAGTGGATCAATGCTGAATTTACTTAAATTTGGTCTCAAATATAGACGTTCACATTCTATAATGGATTTCAGTGCTCCAAATGACTGAACAAGGTGTGGTCCTTCCAGCATTTTGAATTGCATTCACACCTCATCAATTCAAATCCACCATAGTTTATAAGCTTTGGATATTCAGAAGTGAGATGCAAATAGAATACATCCAGATTGCAATCAATGTCTTGTACTACAAAGTTTTTCTAGCCCAAACCAGCTGAAATTAAAATTGCCCTTTTCAGAAGAGTTAATAGTGGCTTTGCAATCATATGACTTAGACAAGCACACAGTTGTGTCTATTATGCTTTGTGCTTGGTTTTATGCAGCTAAGTACGGTAGAAGCTAAGCTGGTATATCTTTAAATGTGTTCATGAGCTCAAGTGCACAAATCCTGAAACTTTGTAGTTATCTATAAACAGCTTGCTAGGATACCAATCACAGAAAGTTCATGTACCTGCCAGTTTACAAAAAGCAGTAGACATGCACAAGAAGAAATTGGTCTGCGCACTGAACTCTATATTCATTCATGCCTACTGTCTTTTATCAACTGGCAAGTAGTCTCTGTGATTGGTATCTCAGCAAGCTGTTTAGTAATTATAAATAAGTGCAAAGTTTCATGATTTGTGGAACACATGTACACAGTTACTGGCCTAGCTTCTACATAGCTGGCTCTACATGTCTGGCACTAACCATTTAACGCTCTAGCCCTGTAGTCAGTAATAAATACCACTTTATTAAATGCCACATTATTAAATGCCACATTATTAATCTAAATGTAATTCAATACAACACAAAAAAGCAGGTGGCTTAAACCTCCCTCCTCCCCTCCATGTCTACTCTCTTACAGATAGATCAGTGTATTAATCTCTGGTTCAGCAATACAACATGCGTTGCTGTGTATACATGATCATGCAAGAAATACATGTAGTATGATCTTGAGCAATATATAATTGAAATAACCAAATATGTCCATCCGGTTCTAACTCTTAGTAACAAATTCATTATGTCATAAATTGTTAGTCTGTCTATCAAGCTCTGCTTTTATTGGACCCATAAAATACCATGCACCAATTGGGCCTCTCCTAGCTTGTTGTAGTACACAGACACGTTTTTAGAAGCTTGCTGCATATTTTGCTGGCATAATTTACATGTATATAAGTTCAAGGAGCTTATTCACTTTGGAAAAGTCTGATTTGTAACATGTGTAACGTGACCGTCTGCCGCCATTGAGTTGCTGTGAGCTTGCGCACTGTGGATGCTAGAACATTCAGAGTGTATATGTTACGGCCCGATTTAAAACCTTTGACCCGCTTTAAAGCCGATAGACCCAATTTAAAGCCGGTTGACCCGCTTCCAAGCGGCTTTAAAACCGGTCAATTAATTTTATCACACACTTGGCTTTTTAGAAATTCTGCGTGTGAGCGTTTCGTTGGTTCATTTTGGCCGTTGGCTATGAAATGGAAATGTACGCTCGAAAGAAGGAAAATGGCATCTTTCTTTCCGAGATTTTCTCCTCCACTAATAGGGGAACACGTGGCGTCTTTTACAAAGCCTTTGGAGCCGGAGACAAGATTAAAGCGACCATATAAAAGCAGTGGCGGCGGGAGGGGGGGGGCAGGGGGGGGCAATTGCCCCCGGGCGCCGGGACAAGGGGGGCGCCTGCTAAGGCCAATAAAAAAAAGGCTAGGCCTACTAAACAAAGGGAAAACAATGATTCCATACAAGTTTAACTTAAGCTTGATCATGACAGGTAGACCTACATGTAAGCCTAAGTATGCCTGTAGGCTACTATAAGCGCAAACCTAAGTGACGTCATATTGGAGAACGTGACGCACGTGGCAAGTATGCATGACGTCACTTCTTCTAACCACGCCACGCCAACCGCTGACCCTAATTAGGCCCTAACACAGTTGTTTACAAGTTGTTGTAAAAAACTCTCCGCATAATGAGCAGCACAGGAAAACTGAGTGGAGCGCAGCGCCGAAAGCGAAAAGCAAAGGCAGCTGAAGAAGCACGCAAGTCTAGCAAGTTATTAGCTGCATTTTTAAAGGTTGACAAAGAAGCAGAGCACGATGATCTTGGTTCAAAAAGTGCTAATGAGGAAAGTGAGGCAAATAGAATGGAAAGTGAAGTCACCAGTGACAATATTAATGATAGTGATGAAACCAGTGATGAGAGTGAGGTAGTGGCAGGGCAAGAAGATCCAAAACCAGGCCCGTCTCAACTGATTTACCATAATAATCCCATAATTACTTTCGGGGATATTGGATTCATGAGTTTCACAGCAGCTGCAAGACCATGCATTGATGATGCTACAAAGGAACTCCTGGTAAAAACTGGCCCTGATGCATTTCGAAATGAAGATGCAACTCTGCCTAGAACACTGTCTGGTACTAAGGCTGTGGCAAGAGGAATGACCAAAAACTGGTGGCAAGCTGTGAGAGATCCTTCAGTAAGCTGAAGATAATCAAAACCTATCTGAGGTCTACTATGGCACAAGAACGGTAGGGTAATCTTGCAATTCTTTCAATAGAGAAAGAAGTATTCAACAGTGTTGACTTTGATCAGATTATCGACCAATTCGCTGAAAAAAAGTCAAGAAAAGCCAGCTTTTAAATTAATGACTAATCTAAAAATAAATCATTTCTTTCAATCACATGTATGACCATAGACTAAATTAGTTTACTTGCACTGATATGAAGAATACTGTTAATATAACTATAATCTAGAGCTGCACTAGACCGTAATTTTGCCTTAATTTTGTCAAAGTTCTGCGTTTATCTAAGATTTGAAAATACTAAAACAAAACAAAAGAAATTTAGGCCTAGGCCTAATGATCATATGATAGCCAAGCCTCGACTTCAAAGTGTTAATACCGCAAATACCGCTATAGGTTATCTCCACTGTCGGGACCTCCACAATTAAGGATAGCAATTAAGACTGCACGGATGCGGGGGGGGGGGGGGGGGGGGGGGGGGGGCGCCATATCATAATCTGCCCCCGGGCGCCAGAGACCCTCGCGCCGCCACTGTATAAAAGACCCATCGTCAGTTGGCAAGAACTTGCGCTTCTTCGTAAAGAAAAGTGGCTTCCAGATTTTGATAATGTTGGTGGTAGGCGACTGTCGATGCGTGTATTCGCATGCATTTCATCGCACAATATGTATAAGTTGTGGTATTTAAACATGCATTCAAGGCACACATACAACTGCTAGCCTAGGACACTGACAAATCTGTCATTTATAGGGTTTGGGGGACGATACAGCTCTAGACAAGTACAGGAGAGTAGCACATGTAGAAGAATTTTATGAAATCATTTGTGAGGTCCACGAAAATGACCTGTTGCATACTGGGTACAAGAAGACATTTGAAAAGGTATGGTGTCATGTCGTCCACGTATCAGTTACTGTATATGTATTGCTTGTGCTCAGCTGCAGAGTTTGTATCATGGTATTCCAAAAAGTGTGGTAGAAAAATTTGTTTCTCTGTGCCCATCTTGTCAGCTTCGAAAACCTCAACTATCAACTGCTCCTCTGAAGCCAATTATTGCAAATGGATTTTTCCTTTTTTTTTACAGTTTGCAATCGCTTCGATCTTTGGAAATACTAGCTGGTACGTGTGCGTAGATTGTGGACATTGTTCCACAGATCCATTTGGCAGTGTACATTCTACTGTTAGAGCTACCAGAAACCTGTCCTTCCTTGCCATACGTCGCTTTGAGCACTACTATATCGCCAGCGGCAAATGGCGGTTTCGCCGTATTTACACTGTAATACCGGTTTTTGAGCAAGCCAAACCTGTTTTAATCGCGGCAGTATCGTTGTTGATCTGCATGATCTTGAATCTAGTGCATCACAAATATAAAACAAAGCACCAAATGTACATCACTCTTTTAGAAAGTGGTCATCATCCTTATTTAAGGTGGGCCATCCTTAAATAAGGATAGCGGGAGATTAAACATTAATCATATGATTCTTAAACACTAGAGGTGTTGACTTTGGTCACTTGCATTATAGAAAATCAAACTCCAGTAGAACCAACTGTGATGTCTTGGGAAAAAAAAAACATACATACATACAAACACACACTCATCTGAGACAGATTTGAGCACACTCTGCAGTAACAACGTTCCAGGCAAACAATGATACATCGAATTATTTTATGCAATCTACTAGTCAATGGTCAGGGCACTTGTTAAGGAACAGAGAGGTTGAATGTGTCAATTGCTCCTGACAGATGATGGCATGATTGGGCTACTGAACCCAGAGGAGACAGTACAATGAATGGTACACAATGGTTAGAAGAGTTATATCAAAGACGATCCTCCCCTACTCAAACTGAGCTCTGATGCCAAGCAGCATCAAGGCATAAATGCCAGTTTCCCATAATTTATCTTCTCTCTCACTCCTCATCTATTTTGCCTTCTCTTCCTTACAATTACACACAGGGGTACCTCCAGGTATTGTTGCCTACATGCTGGTGATGTCTCTTCTTGTGACTTTACATGTGTGTGTGTGTGTGTAGATATGTGTATAAGACACCTACATATGTGTGAATGTAAGAGTGTGTTTGATGTCTTGTACCATGGATACTAGTGCACAGTACCATCCAAAGTTGTACAGATTAGTGTTTTCTCTCTGTTGGGATACACATATTATATACACCCCTCCATCCTCCTCCCTCCCATCCCTCTCGTACTCCAATACAGCCCAAGAACCACACCTCTCCTATGGTAGTGAGATGCTCCAACCTATTCTCAACGCTCTGGAAGAAATATAGAAACATTGGAAAGAGGTGGAAAGATGCGAATGGATGGTACATGTATTGTGTAGGATACAGGGGAGAAAGGAGCATCCCCAAGTTAATTTAGTTTTGGAGTTTTCCCCTTCCTGCAGCCGATCGCAGACCATTTTAGCGTCTTGATGAGCAAAAGCATGGCCTGAAACATGGCTTGACAAAACCAAAAATAAACACACACACACACAACACACACATACACACACCACCACCACACATACACACATGACAGATCATATTGCGACATGGATGTTTCAATCTCTTCAGTCACTACCACATGGGCCCAAAGGTACTGGGGCATGAAAGTTTGCTTCACTGCAAACACATTGGTTCTTCTGGTTAACGCACATCACAGAAGTAGGACTTTAGTAGTCATAAGGAAACGAGATTTGAGTGAATGCATGAGAAATACATGTAGATACATGCATGTAGATACATGCAAAACTTACATAATGGAAAAAGTATCTGTGTTGTCAGTTTCCAGATACATGTAAGCAGTGCTAGAATTCAGAGGCTTAGGATTGTTGCCTAACTGATGAACATATTCAGCATGTGTGGACAACAATCCTGAAGATTTCATTTCAACACTAATAGTGGGTTGACCAGTCGGATCACTAGTAGTGGGTTGACCAGTGGGATCGCTAGTAGTGGGTTGAACAGTGGGATCACTAGTAGTGGGTTGAACAGTGGGATCACTAGTAGTGGGTTGACCAGTGGGATCACTAATAGTGGGTTGACCAGTGGGATCATTATCCACTTTGTTGGATGACTTGAAGCTGGTTTGTGTAGTGGTGTCAGGAAGGCTTCGTTCTACACAAGGGGAGAGTTGTAAGGCATATTGTGGATCATAAAAGTTTCACAAAAGAGGCATCAGTCTGCATGCTATCCTATCCTGTGGCAATCTGGACCAGGCCTGCAAGACAGTATAAGTGAATCCTAACATTAGAAGTGTGACTTAACAAATGAAATGTACATTGCATCCTAAAGATGAGAGTAGTGGATGAGTTAAGGAGGACTTAGCCATGTTAAATATCATGAAGCATACAATCACCGTGACACACATACACATATGCATACATACATGTACATGTACTCACATACAGTCACACAAACACACACAGTCACACATACACACACATAGCCACTCACATAGACATGTGCAATTCAATCTCCTGTTTACTAAAAAGAGTGCAAATACCCAGGTGTGTGTGTGTGTGTGTGTGTGTGTGTGTGTGTGTGAATGTGTGGCAGAGGTCTAGTCTGTGTGGTGTGTCTATACATGTAACTATATTGTATGTTCACTTGGAAGGTTCCTTTGTCATGTATTCGAAAAGTTCTGTCACATGGTATTTGTATCCATGGCATCACCCCAAAACTTCCTTGCCACACACCTTTACAGACAGGACCACATGGACATACCATTGTATTCTGTGATGTGCTGTAACGTGTGTGCTGCAGTGCTGTTACAGATGCGTTCTGAGCTGATTCCGATTCATGCTGCAGCGCTGTTACAGATATGCTTTGAGCTGTTCCTGATTCCATCATTCCATCCGCACTGTCCATTTTATGAGGGTCTGTACAGGTGGAAGTGCATTTACAGAGATTTTTGTTAATCAGTTGATAGATGAAATGTTTTTTTACATTCCTTACAGTATGAAAGGTCCATAATTATGTTCACAGTTGAAGCATTCTTTAAGTCATAAACGCATCAATACAGATAGGTGTACATGAGAGCTTCTGGCATGGGGTAGGGGAAAGATGTCTGGAAACTACACCTTTTAGCACCATGAACTACCTTAATGCCCCACACCTAACATGACTACTTGCAATAAAACCTAATTACTGTACAATAACTTTTTTATTCAGCATGCATGAAGATTTGAGCTGCACGTGTATGTACTCCTAATAGCAATTTGTTACAAGATCCTCTAGCTAGGATTGCTCAAGCAATGGACCTGAAGATTTAACCGGCTGTACAGGTCATGTCTCACTTTACTCCTAAAGAAGGGTGAGTTCGGTTTACCAAGAGTGCAAGATGTGCCCAGTTCTTGACTATAACATCAGTGGGCATGTAAGGTATGAGGCTACTGCTGACTTGTACTCTTACATTCAAATGGGACTTAATGTCAAAACACAATGAAGACCTTCCACAAACTAAGATGAAGATGTTCCACAGACAGTTGTGGTGCAAACTAACAACCCTTCCCCCCTCCCCCTCACATCATAACCTAACCAAACTCTTCAGTAGGAACCACAGAGAGCCAAGAAGATTCCTGAGGCACTGTACAGAGGCAAGCTTTGTTGAATGGAGTGGAAGCCTCCAACAGAGGCCTAAAGCACTGGCGGTCAATGCCAATAGAAAGGGTACTCTGGTGAACAGGCAATGCAACAAGGGATTGAGGAGTCACAGCATCCTGTGGAGAATCAAGATTCTAATCGCATGGATGAAGTGATGATTTTATCCACAGCAAAATAACTTGTGGCGCAATATAAGCTGCACACAAATGAAGCAAAATAGAATGCAGACATAGGCCAACGAAATTATGAGTGATGCAAGGCAATAGAGTTGTATCAATGTTGTCCAATCACTCCAGGTGGTGGAAAAAGAATACATGTGGCCACTTCAGGAAGAGTGCCAACATCAGTGGTGGAGAGAGACAGGGGAGACCACACCACACTTTCAAGGAAAAATCCTTTATGTAATCTCCAGCAGACCGATTTAGGAGATGACCCAGAAGCAGGTACAATGGTGGGTACTCTGAGGAGAGGGGAAAGTGACAGTGTCAGGTTGAGGAGGAGGAGGGGCTTATGAAAAAGAGCCCCATGTGTTCCGTCATTGGAAGGTGCAATCATCTGACCAGATCAATCTGATGGTGCTCCAATAAAATCTCATTATTTGATCTTTGGGATGACGCTTGAGCTGCTTCTTAGGGTCATAATGATGACAAGTAGCTCTCATCCACTTACTTCTCTTGGAGGCGGGGTGAGGTGTGGGCGGGAAGTGGGTCTTCCTCAGACAGTCTCTGAGCATTGCCTGCCTGGATAACAATGCCCCTTTGGAACACAAAAGCAGCTTGTGCTGATGCATAATACATGGTTCGAAGATGCTTGGTTGTCGCCAGCTTGGTAGAAATAAGATACATTTCAGAATTTTCCTGAATTAAATTGCTGAGGTGTACAGATGGTGGCAGGATTGGGGAGGAGGCTGGTGAGAGCCAGGGCATTTGGAGTCAGTTGGACCACATACGTGCACAATGCCCAACATTGCCTTTTGCTGCAGCAACAAACGAGGCACCATGATATGTTGGAATAGCTGTAGGACGAAGAAACGAAGAACAGGTACAGCTTGAGATGGTGGAGGTTCTGGCAGTAGTGGAGGAGATGACAACGGAGGTGATGAAGATGAGGTAGATGGTTTACTGGTCACGTTCAACACAGCACATGCCTCAATGGAGTGCAATTTGAGTTGGACAGGCCTGATTCATACAAGAGCATGATTTACAATTTTTGGATCATTGCACAAAATCTTAGCAGCAAATGTAGTTCTAAAGAAAATAAGCACTGAGGGGGGAAGGGGAGAGGGGGGCAACTGTATGGACCCCATCACCAAAATTTTTTAAACCTTGAAATTTGCATTCTGAACCAACTTACAAGGAAAAAGATACGAGAGATTAAAAAAAGGGTGTAGGGAGCCCTCGCTAAAAGAACAATATGTGGCAAGTGTAGACCAGAGCCAGAGTTTGCCTATGCCATTCTGTCAGGGGTGTGTGTCTTCTCCCTTCGTCCATATTAATGTCCATATGCAGCACATGGCTTGCATGGCTTGCAGCTCTTTGAGCAATCAACGCACTGGACTGCACATGTAATCTTTTACTGTGCTTGTTCTGGTCCATGCACCCAGTAATATGAAGGTGCTCACTATGGTCATTGGTGCAACGGACCCTGGCCTCACCGGTGCTCACTATATATGGTCATGTAAGGGACCTTGCTGCCACACACAACGCTTACACAGCATTTGTACATCATGTATATTCATTCGTGCTAAGTGGATGTTCATTGTGGTTACCCACATTGTGGGAATGGTTTCTTCCCAGCCCCCCTCCCTCCCCCCCAAAAACCCCCAGTATGATCAAGTCACTTGTTGCCATGATTATTGTTCTGCATCATACTACCTTCAATACGTGAGCAGATAATCCATAATGTCTTAACTGGATGACTTGGATACTTACTAGATGCTGGTAGAGCTTCTTCTACCAAACACTTTACACTCTACAAAAGAACACAACTAAAGCCATTTGTGATTACTTAATATATATTGTGGTTACCTCTTCTACTGTGTTATCAGTTACAGGTCCATTCGATTTTTCATCCCTACAATAGTAAACAACAAACACAGAACAGATGAAATATAAACACATTTTAATGTGGTAGAAATAGGTATTGTGAAGCGGTGTTAAAAGAGACCTATTTTAGCATAGTACATTCCAACACTGATAACAATAGATCTGTTTCATTTTAACTCAGCTCTGTTTATATTTTCCATTCTCACTCAGTTTTGTTTCCTTTTGTTTACGCTACTCATTCTCACCAATTACATGTTTTAGATGCAAATAAATTTCTTCTAATTGCTAAAAATAAATCAAACACAATACCTCAAAGAAAAAGCTCTAGTGAAAAGATGTGCTAAGGCAAAACAAATGTACAGTGCTTCTCTTACTGCGCTGATAGAGTGTTCTGTTCAGAGAATCCATCTATCAGATTGCGCATAGGTAAACATTGTGGATCTCCAGATTGACCACCTCTGGTCTTGTGTGTAACAGCTTGCCTCTTAGGTTGAGTAGAAGGAAGCCTAATAAAAAAAGATGATCACACAAGTATCAAGTCATCAGCTCACCCCTTCTTGCATGCAAATGGTCATCACGTTAAACATTGCTGCAATGTGCCTGTAAAGGATCTGAGAACTCGTACGAGACGCGGCTTGCGCAGTATCCTTGTCTGAGGATATATAACCACTTAATGGTACTGTATATGCACACGATGATCTCCCCCTCTTCAATGCACGTTCAAATACTATTTGCTCTGTCTACACTATAGAAATCCACCAATGGTTTTCCTGGGTAATTTTCCGAGGGAGTCAGTGAACACAGATCACTCTTTTGGATCTGCTGTAGCATCCCGCTGAGAGTGACGTGTTACAATGTTCCACGTAATATATAGCTATAATAATGTAATTATTCTGGAAGGGTCCCCAGACCCTTACAGTACCATACTACAAACCCACACAGTACACTAAGCTATGTAAATAATATCTAAACTGTAGCTAGCCTTCAATTAGGTATGGTAAGAAGATTCCCAGTCATGAGATGGGGGTCATGGCGATGTGTGCTAGCTCACCCGATTGTCTCTGATGGTGTATCATGCGTTCCTTCAGAGCACTCGGTCGCATTTTGCGGATCTGAAAAAGGGACATAGAGGTCTATCAGTGACCTTAACCACATTGCAACCAGTTTTGCATCTTTAAGCTCTGAGAAACATTAACTGTTAAGAAAATCTCTAAGACATGGTACAATATATGCTGAAAACTCTCATCTTTAGAAGCAAGTGCTGAGTTTTAGAGGCCCCACCCACAATGTGGCTTACAAACATTCCAAGAGCTAAGTGATGAAACGATACAGGATGGGTGTGGCTCTATGTGGCAACTTATTCCAAGCACATGTATAAAGACATAACTTTATCTACATACATGTATGTGAACACAATTTTTCTTTTACTGACCATAATCTCACACTTGGTTTGATGTAGACAAGAATGGACTGGGGATGAGTACTTCTTGTGCCCAATCACCCCAGTCTGTTCTTGTCTACATCAAACAAAGTATGTCTGGCTTGCAAGACAATACTTACCTTTTCTTGCATTCTTCCTCCTCAAGGACAAATATAATAGTCCAACACATATGAAAATTACAATAGCCCCAGCTCCAACTACTGTACAAAGATGAAATCACGAGGGTGATTTGCTAACACACAATACACAGTGTTAGTTGCGATAAAAACTCAGTCATTGCCTAATTATGAAAGGTTCTAGAGAATGAAATAGCTTTACCTAATGTACACATGGTACCTTTGGAATGCAGTTTTTTTTTACACTTGAACTTATACACAAACTTCCATGTTGAATGATGCACATAGAGCTGTTATGAATTTCATTACACACACTAAAGATGTAAAGTCAACCACGATTTACAGACATGGAGTCGAACTACATATGGTGGCATGAGGGGCAGACGTATTATACTGCTAGGATTGAAACTGGGTCCCCTCTAAAACTATGGTATGTGCACTATACAAACAATGTATAACTAAAGTAGTGGTTATTTACATCTTCTACACATCAAGACAATATTTGGAAGTTGTGCAATTGTGCCAGGATAAATTTGAAAGATTTGTACTGCATATCAGACAGTTACCTGCTCCGGGTATGACAATGGCTTTTATTTGTATTGAATTCACACTAGTTTGGTTTTCTTGACCTTTGTTTGCAACATAATGTACACCAATCATATCATCATAGCAGTGAATAGTCTCCAGCAAAGAGCTGCAGTAGTCAGCATTGTCATCATTTGATTTGCATACAAAATGAAGTGGGTAAGACAATCCACCAATGATCTTGCATATCATTTCCGACTCTATTATTTGATTGGTCACATTCACCAATCTCCTGTAAGCTGTACAGTTTACCCCACTATAGGTTGAATCAAAATATTGAATCGCATTTGCTGCTCTTAATAAAAATGACTTCACATCCTGACCAACGATCCACACAAGAGCGTCACTGTTATATGTGGCACATGTCATGGTGATGGTGGTCGTATTCAGGCAACTGTAATTTGATAATGTGATCTGAATGGAGGTACCTTTGAGGGGAGGAAGGAGGTAAGGTATGTTCCACCATGATACTTGGACTGGCACACACAGCAATATCTCTAGCGTGCTTGATACATGTACTTGTGCACACCTAAACACATGTGTTGCATCAAGAATCCACTATAACACATAATTATGCACAGCCATATGTGGAGACTTCACACATACACATTCACGTGCATTTTTACATTCCACACAAATACACATGCATGTATACACACACATGCACAATCGTTTATACACACCCGTACATATATACACACATACCCATGGATGCAGACATACAACATTATAAACATACCAACAATATTGCAGCTGTTGGATCTTTGAACAATGTAACCAATAATAATCACTAAACAGATGACTCTAAGAAAGGATTAAAGGTGACAGTTAATCAATATGCCTCTGGTTGAAATGTATACAACATACGTACAGCACACCCTGACTTAACACATTGCTAAATTTACCATTGTCGAATGTAATTATTTAGGTCATAACAATACGTAAAAACAAAACATAATCAAACACACTTTAAACACTATAGAGGTCAGCAAAGGAAGAAAGCGTTCCTCTGATAGAGACTGCATTTCCCCTTTGTGCAGCCACTGAAAGGTGCTGGAGGAGGTTGGTATAGCTTCTTGTGTCACCAGTTGTGACACTGACTCTGTAACTCAGCTCTTTGAGGAAGATCAAGGAAAGAGGGACAAGTACTCTGGATGATTCTATGGGTCCTCACCTAGTGGACTGTGCCAGCAAGTGATAGTGTCCATGCAGATTGCATCCCATACCAAAAGGTTTGCTCTTCCATGGGACCATTGTGATACCATCAGAATGCTTTCCATCACAGTGGTCTAGGCCTATGGCTTCAAGTGTGGGTGGAATGTGAGCAGTGGTCAATGATGTCATTCAGGGCAGGATGGCGATAGTGATGGCCGACACTGAATCGACAGCTAAGACCATGAAATCCAGACTTGTCCCATCGCAATGCTGGCAAGAATGTGGGCTGCACAGAGCTACTCCAAGGCAAAGACCAACTGCTACTCTGACTGTTTCATTGTCGATTTATAAAACCAGTGAAGAGTTTGGAACAGCATGAAGCCAGACACTGGACTCTTTCCTTGAGACAGCTAGTAGACGAGCTCTGGTGGTGACATCTGGTTTACCATGGCTGCAGATAGCCTTGGGTGTCCCATGCCTGCTGTGAGTGGGATGCTTTACTTGAGGGAAGGGAGGGAGGGGGGGGGGGCGGGGCGGGGGGAATGCTGATGGCCCTGTTACTATTATTAAGATTATTGCTTTTACTACTTCAATTCAATATTTGAGCAGTTATCGAAGCTGCTGGTTGGACACAAACACGTACATTATACATCTGCATAATGACACTATATTTGGTTGTCATAGACATCTAGTTGTGTGTAATATACAATTTGGCACCGCGTTCCGTTTTGTATAGCGAGGGGACATATGAAGCCACTTCCAAAAAAATCAACTGGGACGGCAGTGAACATGGATGGAGTCATATCATTAGAAAAGGTGTTTATAAAACTTGGGGCTGGCGACACAGAGTGTAAAACCATATGGCATCATGCCAAACTTACGTTATATTGCCATAGATAAGCCTTTGAAGCTGAGGTAGGAAAGCTGCGACCATTATTTACTACCAGTGTAGAAGAAGAGGGGACTCCCCAGGGGAAACCCCTTGAGATAACGTGCGTGACGTCACGTTCCGCTACATGACCGTAATCTATTACTAGTCTCGTAAACGTTTGAGCGTCTCTATAAAGGGTCTCACAAAGCAGTGCGAGAATATGTCCATTTACGATACGCAAATAGGGTACGTACCTTTGGCCGTGTACTTTTTCCAGCACTGAAAGTGACTAGAATATTTGGAATAGTAAATGTCGTGATCCAAATATTATTAAATGTTATACAAATTCTTTGCGTTATAACTTAGCTCACATAGCATGTGAACATGCATTGTTACCTGCCACATACACACACTGAACTTGCACCACTTGCAGTGACTTTGGGTTCTTATCTCGCACACTGTTTTTACACGTAGGGCAAGATCGGCTATCCCCTCCTTCTGTGCACCAGTTTTATACTGAACTCGGTCTACGCACACCTCATAGAGCTATGCAACAAGGTTTGTTGCAGCCAGTTGAGTACATACGCATGTACATGTACCCATACGATCTGGATCGTTTGTAAACGTCGCCCATACGTACATGTACTACTTGTAATTTCATTACACCCTGCTGTTAAGCTGTTAAGCTGTTAAGTTTGTCCAAGTAACTGATGTACAACTACAGATGTGGTCATATACCAGCGGCGACGGAAGCTATTATAAAGTGGTGCGGCCAATGAATAATAGATGAGCATGCATAATATTATACGCGCAAACATGACAGATGTATCTAGTTATGAGCAACAATTACATATAATACATGCACAGTATAGAAGTCTTAATCAGTTAACGTAAACTTGCCAAACAATGTCTGGCGGTGTTCGGAACCGCGAATAAATTCATTACCTAGCTCTACTAAATTGATTTTATCTGTCAAATATTGCTATGAACGAACAAAATCATCGAGTTGTTTAGTCGCAGTTATGTCATCGTTGTTCGTAGAAAGGTCTTGACTCTACGCAACGAACTACATGATCTCTCGCTTGTAGCATTTGTGGCTGGCATGACCAGTATCAACGAAACCAGGCAATGAACTTGTGGAATCAAGGCCTCAAATCAAAATTTGATTCACTTTCGTCTCCGTGTCCCCTGAATGGCAATCTTTGACGTGCTAGAAACCGGACATTGGATAATATTTTAAAGAAACATTGGCGACGCTCCAAGCAATCTTTTTGATGCTGGGAGGAAAGGCACATTGTGACAGTGGCATGCATCTTTCCAGTTTGTGTAACCCTTATCGGTAAACGCTGCATCAGCATTTGCAGCCCATGACAGCTTTTTTCTCCAACTTTGCCTTCAAGCACGTGTAACACGACACGCTGTCATTTTCCTCACGATAATGTAGCCACGGCCACTTGACAAACCAGGCTGTTTGAAAACATCTTCTCACAGCACTTTTCTTGCCAAACTCTCGTTTTGGAAAGTGAAACGCCCTGGGCTGGTGTGGTATTTCTGGGGAAAATACTGTCAGTGTCACTGACACTTGACTAGAACTCGCATCCATCTTGCTTGAAAAGAAGAGCTAGCAGCTGTCTCAGATCGAATACGTTACGGTTACAATTATAATTAATAACTAATGAATTATTAATTTCAGCCGTAAAAAGTGGTGCGGCCATGGCCGCAGTGGCCGTAGCGGCTCCGTCGCCACTGTATACGCAACTATCATTGGCACCAATACGGCTACTGCTAAGCACGCATGTGTACTGTAGTAAATGCGCACCGAATGAGCATCAAAAAAGTAGCTTCAACAGCTTGATAGCTTATTGTATCTGCTGTATGTCTAATGGTCTCCAAACATACTTCAGACCATTCACTTCACAGAGTGGCACTACATCTGTTTAGCTACAATGACTTGTCTTATCTGAGTTATCCAATGCAACCAAACGCTGTTACATGCAGATTTACAGATTAAATATAATGAGGAAAATATAGATCTATTATTGCAAACATGATTGAATCTTGCTTGCAATAATAGACCTATATTTTCCTCACCGCCAGTTTTTAATGGATAGCAGGGAGCATGTAAGATACCTGGGCCTACCCAGGCTATGTACTCTGTATAGTGTATGTTGTGCGTGTGTGTGTGTGTGTGTGTATGTGTGCATGTGTGTGCATTTGTGTGCATGTGTATTTGTGTATTGTGTGTGCGGACATGTGTGTACATGTATGTCTGCATGTCACGATGTGCGTAAGCATGTGTGTAGAATAGTATTGTTTTTTTTATTCAATTCATGTATTTAGGGGAGGGGCATTGGAGTACCTTCAACATGGTCCTCTATCTCCCTTTCCCTTCCACCCCCTTCCTCCTCTCCTTCCCTCTTCCATCTTCTTGTCTCTCTCTCCCTTTCCCTTCTTCATCCTTCTCTCTCTCTCCCTTCTCTCTTCCTCTCCTCTCCCTCCCTTTCCATTCCTCTAGCTCCCTCCCAGCCTTCTCCTTCTTCTTTCCTCCCCTCCTGTCCTCCCTCCCTCTCATCTCTCTCCCTTCCTCTCTCTCCTTCCCTCTCTCCCTTCCTCTCTCTCCCTTCCGCTCTCTCCTTCCTCTCTCTCCCTTCCTCTCTCTCCCTTCCTCTCTCTCTCCTTCCTCTCTCTCTCCCTTCCTCTCTCTCCCTTCCTCTCTCTCCCTTCCTCTCTCCCTTCTCTCTCCCCTCTCTCTCTCCCATTCCTCACTCCCCTTCTCTCTCTCCTTCCTCTATCTCCGTTCTCTCTCTCTTCCTCTCCTCTCTCCCTTCCTCTCTTTCCCTTCCTCTCTCTCCCCTCCTCTCTCTGCCTTCCTCTCTCTCCCTTCCTCTCTCCCCTTTCTCTCTCCCTCCCTCTCCCTCCTTCTCTCTCCCTCCCTCTCCCCCCTCCTCTCCCTCTCCATTTTCTTTCCGTCCTTCCCTCTTCTCCTCCTACCCCTCCCTCACTCCCCTCCTCCCCCTTCCTCCCTTTCTCTCCCTTCCTTCCTCCCTCTCTCCCTTCCTTCTTCCCTCCATCTCTCCTCCTTTCCTTTCCTCTTCTCCCTTCCTCCCACCTCCCGTTCTCTCCCTCCCTACAGGCCTCACACTTTGGGAAATATAGATCTAGACCCCTTATTTCTCCACTCCCCTCCCCTCCCTCCCTCCCTCCCTCCCTCCCTCCCTCCCTCCCTCCCTCCCTCCCTCCTCCCTCCCTCCCTCCCTCCTCCCTCCCTCCCCTCACGCCCTCCTCCCTCCCTCCCTCCCTCCCTCCCTCCCTCCCTCCCTCCTCCCCTCCCTCCCTCCCTCCCTCCCTCCCATCCCTCCCTCCCCCCTAATCCCCGTCCTCCCTCTACTCCCTCCCCCTCCTCCCCCTCCCCCCCCTCCTCCCCCTCCTCCCCCTCCTCCCCCTCCTCCCCCTCCTCCCCCTTCCCCCCCTCCTCCCCCTCCTCCCCCTCCTCCCCTCCTCCTCCCCCGCCTCCCTCCCCCCCTCCTCCCTCCTCCTCCCCCCTCCTCCCCCCCCTCCTCCTCCCCCCCCTCCCCCCCGCCTCCCCCTCCCCCCTCCTCCCCCCCTCCCCTCCCCTCCTCCCCTCCCTATCCTCCTCCCCTCCTTCTCCCCCTCCTCCCCCTCCTCCCCCTCCTGCCCTCAGCTTCCTCTCCTCCCCCTCTTCCTCCCCTCCTTCTCCTCTCCCTCCTCTCCCTTCCTCCCCCTACAAATGCTAATGACCAGATACATCGATGATTTGTCGTGAACTAATATAGTTTAGTTATAGAACCAAGGATGCTTAGATTATCGGTGG
>JABACO010000006.1:1754385-1921961 GCA_013339895.1 Ephydatia muelleri
TTCCCAATGATAGCATGGTGTGCATGTCTTCCCAATGATAGCATGGTGTGCATGTCTTCCCAATGATAGCATGTCTTCCCAATGATAGCATGTCTTCCCAATGATAGCATGTTTCCCAATGATAGCATGTCTTCCCAATGATAGCATGTCTTCCCAATGATAGCATGGTGTGCATGTCTTCCCAATGATAGCATGGTGTGCATGTCTTCCCAATGATAGCATGTCTTCCCAATGATAGCATGTCTTCCCAATGATAGCATGTCTACCCAATGATAGCATGTCTTCCCAATGATAGCATGGTGTGCATGTCTTCCCAATGATAGCATGGTGTGCATGTCTTCCCAATGATAGCATGTCTTCCCAATGATAGCATGGTACGCATGTCATCCCAATGGTAGCATGGTATGCATGTCTTCCCAATGATAGCATGATGTGCATGTCTTCCCAATGATAGCATGATGTGCATGTCTTCCAATGATAGCATGGTGTGCATGTCTTCCCAATGATAGCATGATGTGCATGTCTTCCAATGCTAGCATGGTGTGCATGTCTTCCCAATGATAGCACGGTGTGCATGTCTTCCCAATGATAGCATGGTGTGCATGTCTTCCCAATGATAGCACGGTGTGCATGTCTTCCCAATGATAGCATGGTGTGCATGTCTTCCCAATGATAGCATGGTGTGCATGTCTTCCCAATGATAGCATGGTGGGCATGTCTTCCCAATGGTAGCATGGTGTGCATGTCTTCCCAATGATAGCATGATGTGCATGTCTTCCCAATGATAGCATGGTGTGCATGTCTTCCCAATGATAGCATGGTGTGCATGTCTTCCCAATGATAGCATGGTGTGCATGTCTTCCCAATGATAGCATGTCTTCCCAATGATAGCATGGTGTGCATGTCTTCCCAATGATAGCATGGTGTGCATGTCTACCCAATGATAGCATGTCTTCCCAATGATAGCATGGTGTGCATGTCTTCCCAATGATAGCATGGTGTGCATGTCTTCCCAATGCTAGCATGGATTGCATGTCTTCCCAATGCTAGCATGGTGTGCATGTCTTCCTAATGATAGCATGGTGTGCATGTCTTCCCAATGATAGCATGGTGTGCATGTCTTCCCAATGATAGCATGGTGTGCATGTCTTCCCAATGGTAGCATGGTGTGCATGTCTTCCCAATGATAGCATGATGTGCATGTCTTCCCAATGATAGCATGGTGTGCATGTCTTCCCAATGATAGCATGGTGTGCATGTCTTCCCAATGATAGCATGGTGTGCATGTCTTCCCAATGATAGCATGGTGTGCATGTCTTCCCAATGATAGCATGGTGTGCATGTCTTCCCACTGATAGCATGGTATGCATGTCTTCCCAATGATAGCATGATGTGCATGTCTTCCCAATGATAGCATGTCTTCCTAATGATAGCATGGTGTGCATGTCTTCCCAATGATAGCATGGTGTGCATGTCTTCCCAATGCTAGCATGGTGTGCATGTCTTCCCAATGCTAGCATGTGTGCATGTCTTCCTAATGATAGCATGGTGTCCATGTCTTCCCAATGATAGCATGATGTGCATGTCTTCCCAATGATAGCATGTCTTCCTAATGATAGCATGGTGTGCATGTCTTCCCAATGCTAGCATGGTGTGCATGTCTTCCCAATGCTAGCATGGTGCCATGTCTTCCCAATGATAGCATGGTGTGCATGTCTTCCCAATGATAGCATGATGTGCATGTCTTCCCAATGATAGCATGTCTTCCTAATGATAGCATGGTGTGCATGTCTTCCCAATGATAGCATGGTGTGCATGTTTCCCATTGCTAGCATGGTGTGCATGTCTTCCCAAGATAGCATGGTGTGCATGTCTTACCCAATTGATAGCATGATGTGCATGTCTTCCCAATGCTAGCATTGTTATGCATGTCTTTCCCAATGCTATTGATCGCATGGGGTTGCAGTCTGTTCCCAATGCTAGCATGATGTGCCTAGTTCTTTCAATGATAGCATGGTGTGCATGTCTTCCCAATGATTAGCTATGGTATGCCAGTCTTCCCAATGATAGCATGTCTTCCCAATGATAGCATGGGTGCATGTCTTCCCAATGATAGATGTCTTCCCAATGATAGCATGTTGTGCATGTCTTCCCCAATGATAGCATGTTGTGCATGTCTTTCCAATGATAGCATGGTGTGCATGTCTTCCCAATGATAGCATGGTATGCATGTCTTCCCAATGATAGCATGTCTTCCCAATGATAGCATGGTGTGCATGTCTTCCACTGATAGCATGGTGTGCGTGTCTTCCCAATAATAGCATGATGTGCATGTCTTCCCAATGATAGCATGGTGTGCATGTCTTCCCAATGATAGCATGTCTTCCCAATGATAGCATGTCTTTCCAATGATAGCATGGTGTGCATGTCTTTCCAATGATAGCATGGTGTGCATGTCTTCCCAATGATAGCATCGTATGCATGTCTTCCCAATGATAGCATGTCTTCCCAATGATCGCATGATGTGCATGTCTTCCCAATGATAGCATGGTGTGCATGTCTTCCCAATAATAGCATGATGTGCATGTCTTCCCAATGATAGCATGGTGTGCATGTCGTCCCAATGATAGATGGTGTGCATGTCTTCCCAATGATAGCATGATGTGCATGTCTTCCCAATGATAGCATGGTGTGCATGTCTTCCCCATGATAGCATGTCTTCCCAATGATAGCATGGTGTGCATGTCTTCCTAATGATAGCATGATGTGCATGTCTTCCCAATGATAGCATGGTGTGCATGTCTTCCCAATGATAGCATGGTGTGCATGTCTTCCCAATGATAGCATGATGTGCATGTCTTCCCAATGATAGCATGGTGTGCATGTCTTCCCAATGATAGCATGGTGTGCATGTCTTCCCAATGATAGCATGGTGTGCATGTCTTCCCAATGATAGCATGGTGTGCATGTCTTCCCAATGATAGCATGGTGTGCATGTCTTCCCAATGATAGCATGGTGTGCATGTCTTCCCAATGATAGCATGGTGTGCATGTCTTCCCAATGATAGCATGTCTTCCCAATGATAGCATGGTGTGCATGTCTTCCCAATGATAGCATGATGTGCATGTCTTCCTAATGGTAGCATGGTGTGCATGTCTTCCCAATGATAGCATGTCTTCCCAATGGTAGCATGGTGTGCATGTCTTCCCAATGATAACATGGTGTGCATGTCTTCCCAATGATAGCATGTCTTCCCAATGATAACATGGTGTGCATGTCTTCCCAATGGTAGCATGGTGTGCATGTCTTCCCAATGATAGCATGATGTGCATGTCTTCCCAATGATAGCATGGTGTGCATGTCTTCCCAATGCTAGCATGGTGTGCATGTCTTCCCAATGATAACATGGTGCGCATGTCTTCCCAATGGTAGCATGGTGTGCATGTCTTCCCAATGATAGCATGTCTTCCCAATGATAACATGGTGTGCATGTCTTCCCAATGATAGCATGTCTTCCCAATGATAACATGGTGTGCATGTCTTCCCAATGATAGCATGTCTTCCCAATGATAGCATGGTGTGCATGTCTTCCCGATGATAGCATGGTGTACATGTCTTTCCAATGATAGCATGTCTTCCCAATGATAGCATGGTGTGCATGTCTTCCCGATGATAGCATGGTGTGCATGTCTTCCCAATGATAGCATGGTGTGCATGTCTTCCCAATGATAGCATGTCTTCCCAATGATAGCATGGTATGCATGTCTTCCCAATGATAGCATGGTGTGCATGTCTTCCCAATGATCGCATGGTGTCCATGTCTTCCCAATGATAGCATGTCTTCCCAATGATAGCATGGTGTGCATATCTTCCCATGATAGCATGATGTGCATGTCTTCCCAATGATAGCATGGTGTGCATGTCTTCCCAATGATAGCATGGTTTGCATGTCTTCCCAATGATAGCATGGTTTGCATGTCTTCCCAATGATAGCATGGTGTACATGTCTTTCCAATGATAGCATGTCTTCCCAATGATAGCATGGTGTGCATGTCTTCCCGATGATAGCATGGTGTGCATGTCTTCCCAATGATAGCATGGTGTGCATGTCTTCCCAATGATAGCATGGTTTGCATGTCTTCCCAATGATAGCATGTCTTCCCAATGATAGCATGGTGTGCATGTCTTCCCAATGATAGCATGGTTTGCATGTCTTCCCAATGATAGCATGGTTTGCATGTCTTCCCAATGATAGCATGGTGTACATGTCTTTCCAATGATAGCATGTCTTCCCAATGATAGCATGGTGTGCATGTCTTCCCGATGATAGCATGGTGTGCATGTCTTCCCAATGATAGCATGGTGTGCATGTCTTCCCAATGATAGCATGGTTTGCATGTCTTCCCAATGATAGCATGTCTTCCCAATGATAGCATGGTGTGCATGTCTTCCCAATGATAGCATGGTATGCATGTCTTCCCAATGATAGCATGGTGTGCATGTCTTCCCAATGATAGCATGGTGTGCATGTCTTCCCAATGATAGCATGGTGTGCATGTCTTCCCAATGATAGCATGGTGTGCATGTCTTCCCAATGATAGCATGGTGTGCATGTCTTCCCAATGATAGCGTGGTGTGCATGTCTTCCCAATGATAGCATGGTGTGCATATCTTCCCATGATAGCATGGTGTGCATGTCTTCCCAATGATAGCATGGTGTGCATGTCTTCCCAATGATAGCGTGGTGTGCATGTCTTCCCATGATAGCATGGTGTGCATGTCTTCCCAATGATAGCATGTTGTGCATGTCTTCCAATGATAGCATGGTGTGCATGTCTTCCCAATGATAGCATGGTGTGCATGTCTTCCCAATGATAGCATGGTGTGCATGTCTTCCCAATGATAGCATGTCTTCCCAATGATAGCATGGTGTGCATGTCTTCCCAATGATAGCATGGTGTGCATGTCTTCCCAATGATAGCATGGTGTGCATGTCTTCCCAATGATAGCATGGTGTGCATGTCTTCCCAATGATAGCATGGTGTGCATGTCTTCCGAATGATAGCATGTCTTCCCAATGATAGCATGGTGTGCATGTCTTCCCAATGATAGCATGATGTGCATGTCTTCCCAATGATAGCATGTCTTCCTAATGATAGCATGTCTTCCCAATGATAGCATGTCTTCCTAATGATAGCATGGTGTGCATGTCTTCCCAATGATAGCATGGTGTGCATGTCTTCCCAATGCTAGCATGGTGTGCATGTCTTCCCAATGCTAGCATGGTGTGCATGTCTTCCTAATGATAGCATGGTGTCCATGTCTTCCCAATGATAGCATGATGTGCATGTCTTCCCAATGATAGCATGTCTTCCTAATGATAGCATGGTGTGCATGTCTTCCCAATGCTAGCATGGTGTGCATGTCTTCCCAATGCTAGCATGGTGTCCATGTCTTCCCAATGAT
This sequence comes from Ephydatia muelleri, assembly GCA_013339895.1. Classification (NCBI taxonomy): domain Eukaryota; kingdom Metazoa; phylum Porifera; class Demospongiae; order Spongillida; family Spongillidae; genus Ephydatia; species Ephydatia muelleri. Next base: position 1,759,853 of record JABACO010000006.1, read on the forward strand.
AGCATGGTGTGCATGTCTTCCCAATGATAGCATGATGTGCATGTCTTCCCAATGATAGCATGTCTTCCTAATGATAGCATGGTGTGCATGTCTTCCCAATGATTGTATGGTGTGCATGTCTTCCCAATGCTAGCATGGTGTGCATGTCTTCCCAATGATAGCATGGTGTGCATGTCTTCCCAATGATAGCATGGTGTGCATGTCTTCCCAATGATAGCATGGTGTGCATGTCTTCCCAATGATAGCATGGTGTGCATGTCTTCCCAATGATAGCATGGTGTGCATGTCTTCCCAATGATAGCATGGTGTGCATGTCTTCCCAATGATAGCATGGTGTGCATGTCTTCCCAATGATAGCGTGGTGTGCATGTCTTCCCAATGATAGCATGGTCTAGCATGGTGTGCATGTCTTCCCAATGCTAGCATGGTGTGCATGTCTTCCCAATGATAGCATGGTGTGCATGTCTTCCCAATGCTAGCATGGTGTCCATGTCTTCCCAAAGATAGCATGATGTGCATGTCTTCCCAATGATAGCATGTCTTCCTAATGATAGCATGGTGTGCATGTCTTCCCAATGATAGCATGGTGTGCATGTCTTCCCAATGCTAGCATGGTGTGCATGTCTTCCCAATGATAGCATGATGTGCATGTCTTCCCAATGATAGCATGTCTTCCTAATGATAGCATGGTGTGCATGTCTTTCCAATGATAGCATGGTGTGCATGTCTTCCCAATGCTAGCATGGTGTGCATGTCTTCCCAATGCTAGCATGGTGTGCATGTCTTCCTAATGGTAGCATGGTGTGCATGTCTTCCCAATGATAGCATGGTTTGCATGTCTTCCTAATGATAGCATGGTGTGCATGTCTTCCTAATGATAGCATGGTGTGCATGTCTTCCCAATGATAGCATGATGTGCATGTCTTTCCAATGATAGCATGGTGTGCATGTCTTCCCAATGATAGCATGGTGTGCATGTCTTCCCAATGATAGCATGGTGTGCATGTCTTCCCAATGATAGCATGGTGTGCATGTCTTCCCAATGATAGCATGATGTGCATGTCTTCCCAATGATAGCATAGTGTGCATGTCTTCCCAATGATAGCACGGTGTGCATGTCTTCCCAATGATAGCATGGTGTGCATGTCTTCCCAATGATAGCATGATGTGCATGTCTTCCCAATGATAGCATGGTGTGCATGTCTTCCCAATGATAGCATGGTGTGCATGTCTTCCCAATGATAGCATGGTGTGCATGTCTTCCCAATGATAGCATGGTGTGCATGTCTTCCCAATGATAGCATGGTGTGCATGTCTTCCCAATGATAGCATGGTGTGCATGACTTCCTATGGTACAGCAAATCATTGTGGTGCAACATGTACAGTTTTCAGTTCTCAATAAATAGAGCTTTCATTGAAATGGAATGAAATGATGCCAATTCATGCAAAGATAAGGATTGCCGTCTAGAATTCACTTTAAAGGAACACATCTTATTAATCAATTTTTTCAACAATGCGAGGATGAAGACAACACAATGAAAGCCTCGTGCATGCAATTGCCGTTACAATCTCCTAAATGATCGTGACTTTAACCCTTGAATTGTTAAGGCGTAAAGTGGCCAAGCGGGATAAGAAACATGCAGAGCTTTAGTGTATTGTTGCGGCATGACGATTTCTAGCATAATAATAATTCGCCAGGGGACCCGCGATATTATTCATATTCATTACAGCTGCTATTTCTATTATTATATTATTCAAATACACTAGAGATTTGCACCTGCAGCTCTGGTTCAGTCATTAATCGTATGTAGTAGTTCGAAATTTTCATGCGACAATATGTATATACTGTATATATGGTACCGCCAATAATAATGCATTTAAAGGAAGGCATGCATGGATTGAACAATAAGACAGCCTTGCAAGACCAAGGAATTTTGCAACATGTAGCAATCTGAATGACGTGAATACAATTAATTGTTAACGTCGATTAGCCTACCTTAGCAGTTCTTCTATCCTCTTTGTAGTAAGTTAATGTGATACATCCATACATGAATAAATCCAGTTGTTTAATACATGCATGCATATCAGGCCTGTCAAGTTCACAAATTCAAATGCGTGTGGCGCTATAGGTGGCCACATATCATGGTCACGAAATGATAGGCAAACGCTTGTCACTTGCACACGCCGCTGCATGTGACAAGTCTGGCATCCAAGATTGCGCATTCTGTGATTAATGTTCGTCAACCAGAGTAATTCAATGTGTCTAAAAACGATACAACCTACCCGCGACTCCCTACATGTAACAAGGAAAGCCATTTTTAATGCAATTCACACAAAGCCTCATGCCCTCCTGCACGAGTTAATAATTTTTAAATGAACAGAACTAAACCCAGGCCGTGGACTAAGCATCAAATAGTTAATAAACTTATATATTCTTTTCGGAATGCCACGATCGGAGTGTTTGATGTAAGCTTATAAATTATTAAACACATGTGCAAAGCCACATTATGTCATTTCCGCTATAGGCGAGGGGCATACCCCGGGATACCCCCTCCCCGGCTGCAACCAATTTGCTAACGACTATAAAGTCTACAGCCGTGTGCTACCAGTCATTGTGTGTTGCAAAATATGGGGAGTACGGTGTACGATGATGGGTTCGCGTTTCAGTTCAAACCATTCGTAGAAAAACAGTCGCTGCGTTCGGTAGCTATCAATAGCGATGGAGTGCCGGAGTTACGCTTCGACATTTCGCCACAAAATCCATCGCTAACAGAGGAAGACGTGGCCGTCATATGCAGAATAGCCTCTAAAGGTGAGCGTCCCAACTTTACTTACCTCGCCATCGACGAGTCCCACCCGTTCTACGGACGGCAATACATGATCTACGACCCTCCGTGGTTGAAGGGAACGTCTGTGGGTGATGTGCTATCCGAGGTAGACTGGAAAATGAAATGCCTCCATGTTGGAGCCCAAACTGACAAGACAAAAAGCGTGTACTTTTCTCGAGAGAAGACGAGCGTGACGAGAGGCATGGCAACATACATGGACTTTGCCGACGACAATCCGGATTCGCCCGGCTACATCTTCACTCGCTGCGCTGGGGTGGCAGTGCAGACGTATGATGACGAGCTGGTGTTCTGCAACGACCCCAAACTGCGCATCGATTATCACAAAAGCCAGCCTTACTCCGAGTACATCACGCGAGTCCTCCCACTAATAGCGGAACACGACGAGTCGGCTTTTCTCAAACTGCAAGAAATAATAAAGATGATTCTCGCAGCGGAGTGGCTGAAGAAGAATGGCATCCAAATGAGCAAGAAATGGATGAAAACATATAAACGCGGGAGAAGGACGTCGCAAGCAATATCAGTTGATAGACATAAATTTGATTGCAGACGGCTGCTGTGCGAAACAAAGGAATCTATCCCCGAGAATCGAAAATTTGTCGATATTTCGATGAACGAAGACGAACGACAAAGGAGCAGACAAGCCGATCACGTGAGTGCCATGTACTATGGATGGTACGATAACGGCAGTGGAGAAATGGTCCAGTTTTGGGAGGACGGAAAATGTTACAAAGAGTACCAGTCACTGAGAACGTACAACGAGATAGTGGTAACGATAAATGGGCAAACAGTCAACAAAGAAGTGTGGCTAGCCAATTTTGGAATCCTCTTGCCTAATAGACTCAGAATCGAAGACGTTTGGAAACTACAGGATAAACTTCTTGCTCTTAAAGAAAAACAGGAATGTTCTGTTGATTTTGGCCCTCTATCTCTGGATATTAAAGTAGACAGCCGCACAGATGAAAAAGGGAGAGAATTGTCTTTAACATGTATTATTCAGGCATGTTTCTTTAAGAACTCTACATCTATGGCCCCATCTAGCATGAAGATAACAGCCAAAATAAGGGAGAGCACCAGTGACTGGGACTTTATCTACCGAGGTTTAAATCCCCAAAAACCCATGATGCCAGTTCCTGATGTGCTTGATCAGCGTCCCTTTGTACCCAAAGAAACATCTTGGAATGAACTCTTCTCCGAAACGGTTCCATGGCCACGTGTGTGGCTATCAACATCCGAGGGACCGGGATTGCTAAGTGCCACAGGGGGAGTGAGAACTGATGTTATTCCCACTACTGAGAAACCTCGTGAGGGTACATGTACGAGAAAGGCAGGCAGTGAATACTCATCATCGGTGGTTGCAAGGCATCAAGGTAAGAATGGCATGATAGCCACGTAGCTAACTCACAGGCTTATACAGTCATGTTATGCACTTTACGTATAGGGTCTATTCAGCTTCTGGACTCTAAGGAAGCTGAGAAAGTGTCAGAGCAGTTTTGCAAGTCATGGGCAGAAAATGAAAAGGGTATTTGTCCCAATATACAATGTGTATTTGCCATCACCAACTCCGGTTGTCTTCAAAAGTGGAACGCGTACAAGAGAAATCTGTCTAACAAGACAGAGGAGAGCTACTTCCATGGCACTGCTATGAAGTGTGACATTTTGGCAAGAAAAGGAAAACTTTGTCAGGCTTCAGACTGCGGCATATGTGGAATATCAAATGAAGGCTTTAGTGAGGAATATATAAGCGACGGATCATTCCAAAGGTTTGGAAAGGGATTTTACTTAGCTTGCAATTCTTCAAAAGCAAATGACTACACTAAGCCATTCATTCGAGATGGTCAGAGTATTGGCTACAGAGCACAGCTTCTCTGTGATGTGTGTCCAGGAAAGAAGTTCATCTTAACTAAGAACAAACGAAGCCTGAAGAACCCCCCTGCAGGGTTTAACTCTGTGTATGGTCAGAGAGGAGATGACTTAAACTATGATGAGATTGTAATTTATCCTAAAGACTCAGCAGCAATAATGCCCCGTTTCATAGTAGTGTATGGTTAGCTATGTCACAATATTTGCTTTTATTCGTTTTTTTATTCAGTTATACAGTTACGGTCATTTTTCAACATTCGACGATCCATTTGTGGCAAATTCTCCTTTGGCAAAAAAGTAAAAAAATACACATGAGCTATCGTGCTTTGATTAGAAAAATTCTAACTGAAGTGAGAAATGAATTATCAAGCATCATGCTCATCCTTTCGGACAGAAAGTGCATCAGTAGTCTCAAAGCACCGGACCGCTCCTCAGGGCGGGGGGCGTGGCAGATGGCCGGCGCCGCTCTTGCGAAGTGCCCATGCAGAAGGATATATTGATTTCAATGCTATAAGTATGATTTATGGTGATATAAGTGAGCGTGAGTAACTACGAAACAAATATTATCATGGATAACGTTCTTTTTGATTACTGACGCGACCGCGTACACGCGAGTGCACATGCGTTCTAAGGAGATGATAACGAATATGCAGGGCAAACCTGCATGAATCAGTGTGGAAAAAGAAACACAATTCATGTTGTTCTAGAGACCGTTACGAATTCCATGCAGAAGAGATTAATGTTGACTTGGCGGAAGTCGTAGTCTTGTACCCAGACCCGACTGACGTAAGCATATCGATATTGGTGGTGCTTAACATAAGTCAGTCGGGTCTAGGGGAAGTCACTACTATCTAACTATGTGGGTACGAATTGAAGAAAATTTGTTACGGAGCGTACTAACGATTCCCCCCCCCCCCCCCCCCCCCCGGGATCCACTACTGCACAAGATCGTTATACGGCCGGGTGTTTGCAAATGAAGGCGACGGTTTGAATTTATGATAATACAGTGCGGAAGTGTTTGCATGACGTAAGGTCTGCAAAACACACAACAATAATGCAAAATCCAAGAATGGTAGGATATCAAACAAACAGCTACGAATCTAAAACTCCGCTTGCGCAAAGAAAGGCATCTTGTTGAACAATAGTGTAACACGTGCGCAAAAAGCTATCTATTTCCCGGTAAAAAGATACAGCGTGTTTATAGTCCGTATCCCGCCTTATAAATCGTTTGTTTGAAGGTAAGAACTAAAGAGCAAAGTGTGGAAACTATGAATACAACAGGCTACTACGCGCCCGACATAACCCAACATACAGCGTGTAGATTCATGAATAAATCAAGCCACACGTGTGGGTGTAAATTAGAAGACCTGTGCAGGCTCTGTGGGTACAAGGTGCACAAAGGCTCGCAAACAGTGAGGAAGCAAGCTGCTGTCTCCACGGAGCTAGAATGCCACCCACATGCATACAAGTGCACACGCTTCACTGGGGAATGTCCACCTTTCTTATGGATGTACAAAAAGATTGCCCTGAGATCCACCCCCCCCCCCCCCCCCCCCCCCCCCTCTCCCCCAATTTCTGCAATAAGTGCTACTTGGTGTTGAGGCGAAAAGTTGAAGCATAAAAGGAATCACGCCCATACAAGTGTGCACTGGCGCCATATGACTGGTTTAGATGGGGAATGCAAGGTATAGACTGATAGATATCTGTGTGTCAGGCCCACTCTATCCACATGCAGGGTTGCATGCCTGCCTACAATCCCCTTGTCATGCTGATGGTTGTTAAGATTATAACCGATCGCGAAGTCTTCCAACCGCCTCTGCACTTCAAGCTGCGCTCGCTCTCCTTCCCTGATAGCGGTACGACCAGACACGCCTCATACGTAGCTATCAGGAATTTCTCACTCAGAACTTAAACTGCGGAGTGACCTTCCCGCCCCTTCACCCCCCCTCACTCACCGTGTACATCGTTACTACTTATGCATAAGAACATGATGTATTTTACATTTGAAATCAGCGACTTTGAATTCAAAATTGGTATTCTCAACGATAAATACTATTTTTAAACGATTGGTTTAAAGCGTAAACCAAGTCAAATTTAAACCAAATTGCTGCGTTTAAGGATTAAACCACAAAATTGGTTTGACATTTTGGTTTAACCGTGAAACCAGTTAAAATTTAAACCACTGGTTTAATTTTTCTTGGTTTACCGCTGCAACCAACTTATTTGCAGTGTGTCCCTGCTGTTGTTCCAGTGCCGCACGGTTGGAGTGCAAGCTTGTAAACCCTGCTCCTAAGCTAATTCAGCAACTCCTGCATGATGTCATAGTGTGGTGTGAATCATGGATGAGGAGCATTAAAGCCATTGAGTATGACTCACACTGTTGCAGTACTGTTAAAATACAGGAAATGCAACTCGTGAGTAAAGTAGTTCACCAGATGCTCAGTACTACCATAGAGAACTACATGCAGATTCCCACAGGAGGGACAGTGCGTAGTAATGTAAGAAATTAGCATTGTACTTAACACTGAACTTTCCATACAGCCCTTGAAGTTGGTTCGCGTAACTCCACGAGCACCACTATCAGAGCTTAGTGTTCGTTTAAGCGCAAGTGCCGTGTTCACAAGCTCCAGAAGACACGAACCATCTTGAGTGGTAGCAGTGAAGATGCTGACCTCATGTTGGAGGATGAGCTGAGAGCTCTGATCACGGAAAAGAAGGAACAGTTACTTCATGATGCAGGGATTACTGTTAACATACCACCCATGCAAGGACTTGCCATTAAGTCCATGCTTAGTATCCCTTAAGGATTCTCAACAGGTAATATACGAAAAGGTATGAACTTAAAAAAGTAAACTTCCAACTGGATACATTACAGGTTCACTCATTGCATGGCTGAAACACGATTAAGCCTGACACAATACAGCGACTTGGTACATGTATGTGCTTACTGTTGATTCATGGACAGGTAGTAAGCTTCTTTCTCAATAGATGAAGTTCTTTGCAACACTTGATAGCACATTTGGTGTCATTAAGAGAACTGTGCACCTCCTAGAGGACCACCTGGTGGAGGGGATATCAACACATCAAGCAGGCTGTGGCTTAATGGGAGAGCAGGGTGCTGAATCAATTCACGCCAAATTCAACTCCTTAATACGCACTTATTCGGGGATACGAAATTCGACAGCAAAGCTGAAAAGCATAACGAATGAGCACTACCTTAATGTATCAAACCATATTTCAGCTACAGTGTCACCACCACCACCTGTGAGAAGGAAGCTAAATTAAAAAATCTGAATGTATATAATTCAAATGGCGCCGTTGTTGACATATTCAGTGGTTAAAAAAATCGCATACGGGCTTGCGTAGTAGAGTAAAGACAACAGAACAAACTTAAACAACTTCTTTACATTTCAACTAAACGTTTCAGAAAAAAAAAATAAGGCGGGATTTGTCACAAACTCATACGATTCTAACCTATCCATACGCGTACTATTGAACTTTGAACCGGATGGCTCATATTAGCTACACTTAACTGATTAGCAAATTATATCATTGTGTTGCAGACACCTTGCTGCACATCCGCATGCCATCAAATCCTAGATATTGTGTAAGATGTGCTTTTAAACTCCGTTTTTTTCGGAGGGTATGTGTTGCTATGGAGTTAATTAGTCATGTTGCTAAGGTCTTAACTTCGTAAGTGGGTCTGGAGCCTAATTTCTAAATTTCAATGTATTGTAACAGCCGTGGGGACGAGTAACTGGGCATTGGAATTTGGTTATCTTTTGCAATCCATTCAAGAAAGGTGATATCTGGGTTAAGCATCCTTCGAGTGATAAAACCATTCTAAAGCTATGTTTTTTACGTTAACGTACGCCACGATATGGATCCGTAAATCATAGCGCTCCAATTAGAATCGTTGGCTTCACAAAGCTTTTTTGTCCCTGGCAAGTGCCCTATAAATAATTTGTATGCCTGTATACGAGACTATTGAACAATGCTACCTACGTTACTAGCCTAGTAACGTAGGTAGCAATGTTCAATAGTCTTATATGCTCGCAGCTGTGATTCTTAACTTGTGAAGGAATATTTACTTGCGCCAACGGAATATCACTCATCAGTCACAGTACTATTTATTTATATATTATTGGTGAATTATATTTCTCCCATTAACCCCCTCGGTTGCCAATGGTTTAAAAGTCACTTGCCCATAATTTAATTAACGTGGCCCTATGGCCATGCCCTCCTCCTGGAACTGCGCCTCCGCTGCTCCACCGACGTAGTTTCCAACTTTTTGCAGCTGCGGATGGATTACGTCACCGCTACGCTTCTATCCTCTGCACTGCGAATGTTGGGTCTGGGTACGAAACTACCGTGACGAAACTTCCTTATCTAGTTACGCCAGCGTTTATCTTTGAAGGTGTGTAATGTATGTTAATAGCCAGCGGAACACGTACTAGGGTTAGGGTTAGGGTTAGGGTTAGGTAATATAAGCATGAGATAGGACGAATGTACACTGGTCTCCTCTTTAATACTACCTCGTCAAACTTGTGTACATTAAATAACTGCATGGTAGGGTGTGTAACCTCCCCTACATAATGAAAATCGATTTTTCCGAATACTTTTAAAACACTAATCGATTTTTCAGGTTTTTGTGGATCTGAAAATCGATTTTTCCGAATAGTTAAAAAAACAAAATCGATTTTTCCGAATAGGTTTTGCCAAATTTCCTGCCGAATACCTAGGTTATTCAGGTTATGGTGCTTGTGGAGTGCACACTGAAAAGATAATTTATGTCTGCACAGAAATCCACCTGGTCTTGCACCCAAACTAGAGCTATGCATGTCAGTTGAAAATACAGAGACACAAAGGTCTACAGTAGCATGTGTTTGCCAAATAGAGTTTCATAAATTGTATGTCTTTACCATGCACTTGAACATATCAATAGTAGTGTAAACCTAACCATCCAACACTAACCACTGAGACCAGACATCACCATTATAAACTCACCCCACATCACCTACAATCACGTACTCCACTTACAATCATCCCACAACACTCCATTCCCGTTCTCGCTAAATGCATATGAAATTTCCTATTAGTACGATTGCGTAATGCTCTCTAATTACTCAAACAGAGCGCGCATACTTACTTGAAGTCTGTCATTCTATTTCACTCGCTAGCGCAATATGTTCACTTCGTACCACTGTACAATAAAACAATGCAATACTAGTACTGGTACATACATTTATTGCTACTACATATAACCACAACTCATGGCATATAGTAATGAACTTCGTTACTTACTTGAAGACGACGATAACAGCATTGAGCTAGTACACGCTGTATATTTTATATCCCCAATTGATGCACATTAAATATATATACTCAATTATTGATTGCTTTCGGTCCGATGTCGTTATGTATGTATAAATAGTAAAAACAACAGTGACGTAGTTATATATATAACTCTAATTATGAAATACTCAATTGAAAATCATATCCGGATATCGGTATAAAAAGGTATTCGAATTATGGCCGAATTGTCGATGCTGACGACGAATACCTAAGTACCTCCGAATGGAGAAACATAAACCGGTTATTTCGAATAGATAAAATTCACTAATCGATTTTTCCGAGTAATCCTAAGTTGCTATTCGAACGGATAGGTTTTTGCGAATATCCGAATAACCCGAATAACCTGATAACCGGTTACACACCCTACTGCATGGTTTATAGCATGCGCATGATTTCTGGATACTCAGTTCCCACATCACTCATTGTGAGCAATGGCCTTGAAGAATTTGAATGAATCTATGTGTATTAATTTCAAGCTCGTAGTAAGCACATTATGAAATCCTGCCCCTTTAATTTTTCACTTCAAACAGTTTAGATGAGCAGCTGTGATGATAATTACTTCCTTATCAGACTGCAACAAATCAAGTTCCTTTATCCACAATGCATCAGTTACTGTTGAGAATGCATGAGGAGACTCATAGCTTGTCAATTAGAACTTTTCACCTTCTTGCTACATTTTTCTGCATGTTTACTTGTTTATGCTCTTATGTATGCAAACAGTGCTTTTACACATTCTTTAATCATTTTGCCTATAAATAATTACTGATTCATATGCTAAAGGCAAGCTATAGTGTACCCAGGTGGTAGTGGTGAATTTGCAAGGAGGACTGTTGTGAGTGACATTTGCATAATATAACGAGCAAATAATGGTGAAGAAATGTACATAATTATGCACTTGGACACAACCATGATCATTGTACCAGGTGAGAAGCACTCTTCGGAACATATAGGATTTGTGAGACTCTGATCAAAGTGTGACCACGTGCTTTAGATCCCTGATCATGATGGATGATTGTTGTTAGTAAGTTAATTAATTAGCGTGAACGAATTGGTGCATGGTTGTACATAAGAAGTACACAGGTGACAGCGAGCTGTTGCACTGCCGGAAATAATGACTATCGCATGCAAGAAATGCTTACATGCAACCTGCAGTCATCATCGTACCCAGGTGCACCTTCGGTGGTAGTCACTGCGTGACATAGTATCGTATGCAGTAATATGCAGAGTTTGCCCACGCCATGGTATGCAGATACATATCCAGACATGCACGTGTGCGGATCGATATACATACTCGTACCTAGATATGTCATTGTCCAGTGCAGTGTGCAGATGGGTATTGTTGGGGCTGAGTATCGGGTGCGTACCGCACCCATATCGCGAGCGGTAGTATAGCCCGTAAATTACGATAGTGCGCAATAAATAGGAATATAGGCCGTTTTAACCACACCCATGAAAACGCATATGAGTGTGGCTACTATAATTACCTCGACCGAGTCGCGTACTATTTCGAACTCACAGGTAAGTTATTGGATCCTTATAATCATTGTAAACTTCTGATACCTACATCTGTGACTATTTCTAGCGGGTGTAGCCTGTAGGCCTATTTGAGTAATTAATTGTGATATCATTATCTGCGCATGCTCGGTTTTAAGTTTTGCACGTGTTGGTCATTAATGGAGGTGACGACGCACGATCGAGCAAAGGAAACAAAAATAGGCAACTTGGTTGAGTTCCCAACGAAATAGGAGGAAAGGAAAGTTGGACTACTGGTGGAGACAGTACTAATGGAGCCGTTCCCAACGTAAGAGAAATTGGATTGTTGATTTTGATCACTATATAACTGACGAATCAGTGAGGTGCAACTGTGCAAGATAAAGAGTTCCAAGAGTTTCGGACAACGCGGGTGACAGGCGGAGGTTATAAAGGCATACCGAACGGACTTAAGCAGTCTAGGCCTGGTAAGTTGTGCGTGTTTACACTGTACACTATACGGTGTTGCTTATGTCAAACCAGGACAAGTGTGTGATTCAGTAGATGCAGTGAGGCGGCGTTTCAAGTTGTCACAAAGGTTTACATGCTTGCTACCACCGCGGTCAGAGAGTAAGTAAATGCTGAGTTCTTTGTGCATAACCTCTGTAATATTTTAGCGTGTGCTTGTAAGGAAACCGTCGCCGCGAGAGTATTAGAGGCTCGTGCTCGCCTTCCAAGAGGCCTCTGCTAGGCGGAGAGTGCCCTTCTAACTACATCAGGAAAATCCAGATGTGATGGAGACTTTGATCGCCAGCTTGGAACTATACCTGTTTATTTTTTGACCAAGTTGTATTTCAGCTGTAATTTGATTAAAGTTTGCCGTTAAATTCTGAATTATTACTGGCGTGGTTCAGGGTTTAAGCACTAGCCTTCAAGTATGCAGAACAGAAAATGGATTCGAATACATGACGTGTACAGAGTCTGCACGCGTTCATCTGAAGTATGCAGACAGGTGATGACGAATATACTGAATCCATATGCAGACCGCGATATCATACGTATAAGCGAAGTGTTCGTTCTGAGACGTATACATGGCGCCGCATTCGTGACGTATGAAAAACTGCCCACGTGTCGAGTGCAGACGAGTATCGATTAGTATGGGTGCAATATACAAGGCTGCATACGGTACACTGTCGCGCCGTGAGTGGTGAATCGATACAAGTGTGCAAAGAAATGGCATATTTCCCAGGCGTTACGCGCCATTAACGTATTACGACTGGCTTCGACGTAATACGTTAATGGCGCGTAACGCCCTGAAAATATGTCATTTCTTTGCACACTTGTATCTCCATAACGGATAAAGCAAAAATTAACGAACAGAACAAATCAATAGCGGTAGGACCTTTCTACATGGGTACCTATTTTGAACCGATTTGAAGATGTGGCTGTTTCAAACCCTACGCGGTATCGGACCTTGTAACGTCGGTACCCCGCACGTGTAAGACACCAAAATGGATTTTCACATATCGTAATGGTGTGGCATGTTGTGTTAAAAATAGAACCCGATAGCGTTAATAGTTCGGAAGATATATCGATTTAAATGTTATGTTATAAAATAAAATCCACAAGACGCATTTTCGTATAGAACGTTCCATATACTACTTAGGGCTTAAGACCTACCCATCTTCTACCACCATTGAAAGAGTGAGAAGGATGTGTACAAGCAAATATCAAAAATTATTAGGCTTAACTACCTCGGTTCGACGAGAGGCAATGGGGGGACATCCTATCCTAGGGGGGGACACAAGCACGTAGTATAAATGCAGGTTTTGAAGATTCAGTAGCTAAACATCTGGTTGTTTTTAGCTTTTTGAGGAGATACTACCTCATAACTTCTACTGCCTCAATAATGCGTTTCCCAACAGTGATACAATCTCGTTCGCGCTGATTAGTACTACGAATGAAGTCGATGATCCATCCATGCATCATGATCATGCAGTGTTCTAAATCACGTGGTCACACTTTGATCGGAGTTTCACAAAACCTATACGTTCCGCATTTCCGCAAACGAATTCCGTTCCCGAAATTAGTGACAACCATGCGCATCTACCTTCTTATAGCTTGTTTGCACACCGTCGCTACTCTATGTGCAGTCGTTGTACTGCGATTCACGCGCACTTCGGTCTGACCTTCACGCAGTATTGGGACAAAGTGGTGCGCTCAAGGCACGCACTGAACATTGTCTAGCACACGCACGCATGCGCAGCGCTGCATACATAAATACATATGCGATCAATTGTGCATGCTTGCATGCATATGCATGGATCATTCCTGTATACACTGATAACGCATTACACATACGCATGTAACATTTGCTAATCATCTATGAACATCCAGACGGGTCAGTGTTTCGGACACAAAAATCGTTACTTTCGTCTCTTGACACTATTTCTTGGACACTGATTGGTAGCATACTCCCTCTGGGCCTATACGGCAAACGATTTCGTTGTCAACCCCCTCCTTCTCCCTCTTCGTATTGTCCTTTCCCTCCTCCTTCACGTCCACCTGCTCCTGACTCTCCTTCCTAGCTACGTTCCCAGTCCTGGATGAATCAGAATATCAGTAATCATACTGAAATGACATTTCACATGCCTATAGCTTGTCTGGAAGTAGGGATAAATAAACATCTCCAACTGTACATGTAACTATTCACATTAAATACGCACACGAGATACAGGTTACCGATACAGGTTCAACAGCGCGTCCTGTGTTCTTCACCTTGTCGTTCGACTCGCAGCAGACATCTCTATTCCGCCATCTCCAAATGTTCTTGTTTTTGGCGCACTTGCCGCGGCGCTAAAATCAAAGGATTCCTGCATGCCGACTGGCACTCCGTTACTGCCCACTGTTTCGCCAGCTGCTGTCGTGAAGTCAGTGCTTCCCGTAATCAATCCACGCAGCCACAGCCATAGTACGGCCATTATAACCGTCAGCGAGCCAACAGCCACCAGTATCTCGATGACGAGGATAGCAGCGAAAACGCCGATGCAGGAGGAGTCGCCGGGGGCATAGGACCAAGAAGCACCTATAAGTACGGACACAATGCATGATCAAAACGGTAACAATCTGGAGTAACATGGCATTGATGATATTTTTCCCTTACGAAGGCAATAATTATTGGCCATTTTATTGTTTTCAACCAACCGCTTCCGATTTTCAATATTATATATGCTGCATGTGGTGTAAAAAAACAGTTTGGAATCATTTTCAAAAGTGGTCAGTTAACCATTGCTCATCCATTGTCGCTTTCCATGTAAACCCAAACACTCTGCATAGTTTTTTTAAGAAGTGTACTTGATTACACAGCACCTAGCGTTCTTTCATACACACATTTGTCTACAAACACTTCTGAAAATACACACATAATGCGCAAGTGTGTGCTTTTGATGGATACCAAATACTTCCAGTGCTATCCATGCAGATCCAGTGTATCAGGTAAAAATTGTCATGCACAAAAAATTCAGGTGCGTGAAATAATATTAAACTCTTTGGAGGCACACGGCCAACTTCAGTGCTACAAATAAGCCGAAATATGCAAAGCAACCTGACATCCTAGACACCGCAATCACACTAGCCAGGGAAGGCTCTCTGAGTAAAGCATGTCAGGTACTAACTTCCTGAGAAATTGTGGCAGATAATACGCCCACTTTTCAATTACTGCTCGCCATGCAGCACCCTCAAGGCCAGTCCTAGTCCCACCCATTCACGTGTCTTCAGAAAATACCCCTGTCCCTCATAAATTTAATTTTCTTTCATACTTTCCTAAGGGATAGGCATGCGGCCCTTCAGGAGTACACATGCATTCTCTACTGGATGTAACACAGATTCCATTTCCCACTTCAATCTGCACGCGCGTCCCTTAGACCTATGAGAGGTAGTAAATCTTTTGGCTTCTGGGCAAGCACCTGTGGAGGTTGCAAAATACTTACTACATGTAGCTGGAGGCAGCCTCATAGCCTTAGTTAAAGACAAGCTGAACTGTCCTCCAGATGTAAGATGCCTAACAAGCAAATGTCTGTGCATCCTCACAAAGTCTAAGTCAGCTGATTACTTTGAGGGACTTCAAACTGGAGTTGCTCGCCTCAGATAGCTCAGATGTGACCATCTACTGTCTTAGGGACCTGATGTGATACCATATTGAAAGCACTAGTTGTAGTAAATAGTTGTTTTGGAATTGGTCTTCAAGAGAACCACCACTTCATGCAGTCCATTGAAGACTTCAATAAGCTGAATTAATTGTCAGAACAAGCTTCCTTGTCACAGCAAGCCTGTCTCCTCTCAATGTCATCTCCTTACCCCTCAGCTTGGCTTTCAGTAATGCCCACACCACAGCTCAACCTGCACCTTAAGCCTTCTGAATTTCAGGTGGCACTCAAATGGTGGTTAAGATTGGACACTTCTCAACACACTAGGTGTCCCCTCTGTCCATCCCCATGCCCTTGACCCCTTGGGTCATCATGCCTTGATGTGTACATGTGGTGGTGACTTAATAATACGATGTAACTCTCTGTAAGACATCTTCTGGGTATCTTGCAAGCAGGCATGCATTGGAGGACAACTTGAGGCAGGTAGCGGTCTTGATGATGATGGGCAGCGTATGTCCTGCATGCAGACAGTATTGGGAGTTCGGAAAGCCAGCTGCTTTGGACTTCACATACATACGTGCCCGCATGCACATGTGATTGTGAGCGTGCCTCAGAAAGCTCACATGAGGATGACAGCATGCACATCTGCTTTGCCTGACTGGCCGACTCGACCCAGTAGAAGGCAGATGCTGTGAAGTGCGTACCATTTTAAGTTGCTTCAGGCAATTGTCGGCGGAGCGAAGAGAAATTGGGATTGATGACAAATTAGGTAGCATTTCCCCCACAAGCTGTGCAAAGAGAAAGAATCCAGAGCTGGCTTCGACACTTGATATCTGTAAGGCATACAGATATGTCTAGCAGACTAAGCGAACTGTTCACATATACGTGATAATGTTTCTCTTTCGACCACATAGGCGGATCCAGGATTCTCGGCTGGGTGGTGCACATGAATATTAATGAAGGGAGGGGTACGGTAAATAATAAGTGCATAAATCGCTCATACATGTTTACAGCCTCTTTTGAATACTAGTTAATGTCAGTTGGATTGAAAATCAAATCAAATGCGTATTATGAAGCATAATCATAAAGTACATTCTGGAGAGTCATTCGTCTAGGGTGCTTCCTTGCAAACATGTCAATAACACTTCATATAATCAATCTCAACGTCATAGTGGGAACTGCATGCATGCTGCAATTCCATTCATTCTTTCTGGACCATTGTGGATTGTAGGTATGTCTTAAGACGCTTCAGGTCACATGAACAGCTTGTATCAGGTTGTGTGGACACTATTCTAAAAAGTATATGTATGCTGGAGGAAATAAATCACATTGCTGAAGTGTTTTGTGAGGATCAGTAGGTAATTTAACATATTCGGCAGCCCATTTCGTTTCCCAATATACAATCTCCATGTCCAAGCTTCAGAAGGTAAATCATTGCTATAAAATGATGCCAATTCCATGACTTGCTTTTTCCAGTTGAGATTCTTCATCATTACTGATGGAATTAAGCTTAACCCTTGGACTTCACGCTGCTGATTACTACTTAAACGTTGTTCTACATATCCAGAAATGAGCGGTCAAAGGAAAAGGTCGCGGTTTGCGAATCACCGAATATCCCCGTATATCTTCCCAAAGACATGTATGGAGTACTTCAATACCAAGCACACCAGATTTTCAAATTCTCAGCATTTGTCGTAGAAAATTGTTAGTACACTACTTATGGCATGATTTTTAGTAAGGTCGCCGAATTTTTCGTATTTAAGGTTTCGCTTGCCTAGGATTGTCAAAACATTGTCCTCAATGTACACGGGTGCGTTTCTCATTACAATATCCATGACCATTTGTGTCAACACCTTTACGATTTGCTGCTTTGTCATGAGCGAAACATATAGCTAGTACATCGAAGAACTATAATATATATTGAAAACTAGGCTTTGTATTTAAAAATCGGCTTCCATAATTGAAAGAAGTATTCCATATTGAATCAGATTGTTGTCTCCGTCTCGTGCCCTCAAAATTGACTCACGCGCGGGACGACACGTAAGGCAATGAGCATGGCCGGCAGAGCCCAGCAGGCAACCCACTGGGTAGATTTTTGGGTTTAAATAAATAAATAAATAAATATACGTGTAATTTGCTTCGTGATAAATTTATGTTTAGTTAGCATCCAATCACGTGATTGCAATGGCGTCGAAAGTGACAAATGAATCCGACAAGTCCGAAATTGCTCTTTCAGAACAACCAAACTAGCCTGCAAGTTTTGCCTTCCCAAAGCGTAACTTTGGCAGTAGTCAACGTGCTTTACAATCTTTGATGATTAAAGCTTTCGTGCATGACTTGTGTTATATTGTATCATGTGCACCTTTGAGTGGCATCCATGCAGTGATATCCGATTATGTGGTGATATTGCAAAAGCTATTAAAAAAACCACCTAGTTTCATGTATACTTAAAAAGCTTCCGCGCTTCGCGCGGGAGGGGGCACATCCCCCTCCAGCTCCCTCCCCCTACTTTGCACCTCTCCTCTTGCCTGGGTTGAATTTTAGACCTTCCGCCGGTTCTGATGAGTATCCCCCCTCCTTCTGTGATATGTACCACTTGTATACGTACTGTATGAAATCGGTTCCGCACGCCTCCTAGCGCTACGCAACAGGGTTTTTTGCTACACATATGCATGTACGCGTACTAGTACCATACGTTCCGGATCTTTTGTAAACATCGCGCATTTCATATTGCTGTTAACCTGTTACGTTGGTAAATTATCCAAGCAACTGAAATACCACTATAGGTGTGGCGTATACCGGGGCAACTGTTGGCACCAATACGGCTACATGCATGTGTTTTAATGCTACACAATGCGCACCGATTTATTGAGCATCAAGGAAGCGTGGTAGCTTATGTATTCTGTTGTATCTGCTGTATGTTTAATGGTCTCCAAACCGGCGTTCTGCATGCACTTCACCCATTCACTTTCACAGTGTGGCACTACTTCTGTCTGGCTTCAACGACTTCTCTTACCTGAGTTATCAACACGCTGTTTCACAGCATTTCAGGTGAAATACATATAAAATGCATGGGCACAATATAAATTTCTATAATCATGTTACGTAGGCAATGTAGGCATTACAGATCTCAATTGCAATAATTGTCAGTCATTTGTTACCCTTAACTGCATGCTTTGTGTTTTATTACTTATATGAAGGCACCATAGCCAGTGTACCCATGTGAAGGCACCATAGCCAGTGTACATACACATGTGAAGGCACCATAGCAAGTGTACCCATGTGAAGACACCATAGCCGGTTCGGCTCTATTACTTGCGCGGACGCGGCTGGCGTACAGTGCCTTCACATGGGTACACTGGCTATGGTGCCTTCACATGGGTACACTGGCTATGGTGCCTTCACATGGGTACACTGGCTATGGTGCCTTCACATGGGTACACTGGCTATGGTGCCTTCACACGGGTACACTGGCTATGGTGCCTTCACATGGGTACACTGGCTATGGTGCCTTCACATGGGTACACTGGCTATGGTGCCTTCACATGGGTACACTGGCTATGGTGCCTTCACATGGGTACACTGGCTATGGTGCCTTCACATGGGTACACTGGCTATGGTGCCTGGACATGGGTACACTGGCTATGGTGCCTGCACATGGGTACACTGGCTATGGTGCCTTCACATGGGTACACTGGCTATGGTGCCTTCACATGGGTACACTGGCTATGGTGCCTTCACATGGGTACACTGGCTATGGTGCCTTCACATGGGTACACTGGCTATGGTGCCTTCACATGGGTACCCCCCCCCCCCCCCCTCCCTGGCATGTTGGATACTAAGCCTCCATCGTGCCTATTTTGCCCGGGAGAAGATCCTGGACCTTTTGTGCCATCGTAGCACCACATGAACGGGGAGGAGATGTCACCACACATCATAACCCTCTGCACAATGCAATATGCAGTGCTTGCCATCACGCCTCTTTATCTGCCTCCTTGGAAGCTGGAAGTGGCTTCATCCAGCTGATATCCCAGTGACTACTTGGGGTACTGACATGGCTGATGCTGCTATTGATGGTCTTATCCTTTGCTTCGGCGTGAAGGCTGGTATTGAGGCACACCTCATCAAAGAAGAGTTGGGAGAATGGAATAAAAATGGCAAGCGAATCTTGTACAGGATGGATATTGAGCCTGCTGGTGAAAACCGGGGAGCAGTCCGGTGATTTATTCAATATTTTTATACTCATATTAATACTACTTAATCTATGTTATACTGAGTTTTAATTATTCAAGAGATGGTTGTAGTGCATACATGTACATTTTTTTTTTTCTGTCTGGACAATGATGGCAAGAGTCCCATGCATTCAATATTAAATGACACTAACAGTTGAATTATGCCTTATCAATCTCGACAAGACAATGCGACAGAATGGTGGTGATTTTTCAATTATCTTCATCCAAATGGACTCACAGCAGTATATAACAAGGCCGTCAAGTTGGGAGAGGGGGCCTAAATATAACATATCACCACCCCATCTCCATCCAAATCTTGGTGATAGACTATGATCAGATCATATAAAGACGCTACGAAAGCAAAAAAAAAACTTACTCAACAAATAAATACCAACATTCTCTATACGAGAAAGTTGGTGGCATATAGGATTGAAAGACAATGATGGTGTAAAAAGCACGGAAAGAAATAATTGATTGGAATGGGACTGGCTAATATGAACTAGGCCTATATTTAGCACACTCCCGCATCAGCATGCGCTATTTTAGAATGTACTGAGAGTGTTAAATATAGGCCTACTTCATTTTACCTGGTCCCATTCCAGTCAAATCGTGTTTCCGTGCTTTTTACACCACCATTGTCTTTCAATCTATATGCCACCAACTTTTCAAGAATGTTTTTATTAACTTGTTTTTTTCTAATATATAGTGTACTGTTTCCAAACATTTGTCACATCGTAAAAATATATATTTACATACATACTCGAATCTTTGGCACACCAACACCTTCTTTCGCATCTTTGTTTGAAGAGAGCCAATTTCTTAATGGATTCAAGTACATAAGTCATATAGGAATTGTTCCATCACTTTATCATTGATTAATAACGAAATATAGACACTGAATCAAATCATAACAAGCATGTTTTGCACATCTTTAAGTAAAACATCCCTACGACAGTATGTTGTGTTTCTTCAGTAGTCCATCATAATGGGTTCGCAATGCTGCAGCTGGTTGTACTGTTTCACAGCTTAGTATTGATCAGTTGCCATCATCTCCTCCTCTGCCTGACCCCTAAATGTATGATTCAAAGTCATCAGGGGCACCCAAATGTACAATATGTCGCACATCATGACAGACTAACCCCATACCAAGTACTGCAATGGCACATATCACTCTGAGCGGAGAGGCAAAATGACCTAATAATTTTCTGCTTCACTTCTTTGTCAGTGCAGCTGGCTAACATATCAACCAAATGAAACTTCGCAAATCAGGAGCATCAGAGGGATATGTAAAATATGAAGCTAAACCTTTTAAAAAGAAAGATAGAAGTTGGCACAGTCATCAAAACGAAGACAATAAACAATCATCTGTGAAATCAAAGTGAACAGCTTCTTCATTCTTTCCAGTAATGAGGTGAAGTAATCTTCAATGCTTGCTACACTATTGGCTTTGCATGACAACATTGATATTCAGCTGGCTCATACATTCCAATGATGGTAGCAACTCTGCAAAATGTTGTAGCAAAATGCAAGCACACCTATGTGCATACATACACACATACATGTATATTTTGGACAGTAGGTTTTAAATGATTATGTAATGCTCTTAGCAACGTCCTTGACAACCGGAGTTCAGGAAACGTGAGCTTCTGTACAAACAGGAATTATATCTGCACCATTTATAACCTTGCTAACAAAAGTAATAGCATCATTATTCTCTTTAAACTGCATTCCTCGTGGCACAGTTTTGTCACTACTGGAAGTTATGGGTCGTGACAGTGGCTAACCCGCAACGTACCTCTCCTGTTGGAAATGAATTATCTACGTCACCAACCCACAGAAAGTTGAAATCAAAGCTGGGAAAGAGGACCTGAAATCCTCCGTGAAGTGCATGTGCTATTAGAGTTTCTGTTGGTATAAAGTATATATTATAAGCATTATCATTTGGAATGCCCTTACCTAGTTCATTGCATTGTGTTTCATTAATGAAGTTTTGATCATAAATTTGATGACACTGGCCTAATAGGGATAAGGATCACCTGAACCTGGTCTGTTCCTGGGTAGCAGAGGCTACTAGGGCAGGGCACTTATAGATTTAGCCACCTCCACCATAGAGTGCACAAACGCTCAATGTTCGATGGCTAATGGAAATGTATGGGGTGATAAATTGTATTCAATTACAATTTCAAACCTTGAGTGTCTTGTGAATATGATTTCCAACAAATGTGCCGCCAACATATTGCTGCCTGTGGACCTGGAAGGACTGGAGGGCATTATTTAAACCTTTGACAAAGGGACCATCATGTATGGCAAACTCTACTTTGATTGTGTTGACTACCTCCTGCTGTGTTTCGTTATAATGGTCTAAGTCATGCATAGTGTTTGCTTAACAGTATTATTGCTTACCATCTTGTCCACAGACTGCCTTGTGTCTTCAGCCTGCTGGATAATTTGCATGAATGATCATTAATTAGAATTTAAATACTAATTAGACAAATAAGCAAAATGATTTCACTAACTAAATCAAGACCCTGATATCAAAGTGTAACCAAATATATAAAGATGTATATTTTAAAAGGTAATATAAAAGAAATTGTTTATGTGTTTTATGTGGATGTATGCTTGTGTATTTACCATTTATGTACGTCAACTGAATTGTAATACACTGGGCCATATTTCAATAAAAAGACTAATACATTACAGGGGGAGGAGGTTCTCTGTAAAAATATAATTGACATAATTACAAAGACTCAATGATAGGTTCTAGTACTGTGTGTGTTCATGCACGGAATTATTGTTTCGAACCCTTGTTTGTCATGGGTTACAGTGTGTGGATCACTTCCTTTATAGCTAAATGTGCGTTTGATTTGTTTTCAAGTGCTACGAGTGTGGTAAGTACTACAGTGTTTGCCCACAATCCTGCAGAAATTACTACACAGCCCATGCCCTGATGGCTGCTACATGCATGGCTGTATTTCTGACATACTTCCCTGGGGTTGGAGTATATCTCAGTTTTCGTGAAATAAGGTGACTACCAGTGATATACCGCAGCATGCTCAAGACATGGCATGAGCACTTATGCACTAGTACAGTGGTCCCAGCTGTGGACTTGACACATTGTAGTACAGACTAGGGTCACTACACGTGTCCCTAGCCTGGAGGGCGAGAACACCATATACGGTGACAATTACATGCATGCAGAGTTGCAGACACCTCACTTGGGCCCGGACATACATATATGTACACTGTATACATGTGACATTAGGGGGACGCTTAATTTGAGCCCATTGATAAATATCTGCCGTTACTCATTGTATTGCTGCACTGAAGAGTTATGTCAGTATATGCCAAGTATATGTGTGTGTATGGCCTGCACATTGCAATACAAGTTCCAGTGTTGATTGTTGAAATGAGTGACGTGTAATGATAATCTCGAAATTTGGTCTTTACAAATGCGGGGAACATGACAACAATGAAGCAGCAAGTGATGTACATGTAATTGATGCAGATTGAGTTTTTCATAATGAAATTGAGGATGTGCACAGTCTGATACATACCAGTGGTTGTGAAGATAACGAGGGAGTTGCTACAGATGTTGATGATATTGGTGATGAAAAAGAGGTGGATACAAATTCTGATGGTTTGGTGCTAGAAGATCTAAGCATTTAGCAATTACCAAAAAACACATTCAGGTATGCTAAGTTATGGTTATGAATATTAATACCTGTACATCCCTTTCATCTCAGGTACGACAAGCAGCTGATATAAAATATCTGACAGCGGCACAGAGAATGGCTAACCGTTACAACAGGAAGAAATGTGTGAAGTCATTTGGTGTGGGGGATAAAGTATCAGTAAGGATACCACGAATTAACCATACATGTTCAGACTTGCTTAGGTTACCGTGTCATATAGTTGAAGTATTAGGAGGTGTCCAGGGTGTCTATCGTTTACAGTAAGCAATTTTGTATTTTGATATAATGGAATGACTTTTTTTATTACTTATATTTTTGGAATACTGTAAACATGTTATCCTGCCAGTCAGCTTGAGGATTTTGGTGGTCCACTTTGTTGTGAATTTAATGGATGGAAAGAGATGAAGAAAATATCATTACGAGAAGCAGCCAAACACCAGGCACCATGGAATTTATTTATAGCAAATGCTTGTAAATGCACCACTGGCTGTCGAACAAAACAATGCCGATGTTTGAAAAAGAATCTTGGTTGTACCAGTCACTGTCATGCTGGGAAGCAATGTTCTAATCAACAAGATACCAAGCTTTTTTGTGCAAATGAATCAAAGGTGCAACAAAAAAAACTGTGATATCAAGAAAAACAATGAAATGGCAAGTAAAAAAAAAGAGTTTCATGTGTAAGTAAAAACATTAACTCAATAGAACTCAAATCATGTGTATTGATGGCATCTTCTTATACAGATGCCCTGGCTCAAATCATTGGATCTCATGCAAAATGATAAGTTAAGCTTGGAAGCAAAACAGTGCTTGAATGACAAACACATCCATGCTGCCCATAAGATAATGCATCAACAATTTGATAAACTTCATGGGCTTCAATCAACTCTCCTGGAACAGGTTGGTACAGCCCAAGGATTTTCTCCAGTTGATGAAAGAGGTGAAGGTAAATACAGATTGAAATTAATGAGAGATAACTCAATATTGATTTTATGCTCTGATTTTTTGACAGCAATCCAGATATTATATGATCGCGAACAAGGACATTGGGTTACCACATGGTTTTCAAATGGTAAAGTATATTTGATGGACTCTCTATTTGCTGAGAATCTATCACAGAGCATCGAAATGCAAATATCTGTAATTTTTCGAAATGCTGACAAGAGAAATGGAATATATCAGTCACTGCCCTTCCAGTTCAGCAGCAACGTGGTTCAGCAGTCTGTGGTGTGATGAGCATTGCATTTGCATACCATGCAGCTGCGAGGAGCAATGTAGCTGAAATAACATTTGATCAATGTTTGATGTGGCAGCATCTCATTGCTTGCTTTGAAATAGAATCTTTTAGCCCTTTCAAACACCAATGAAATCAAGAGAAACGTGTTGAAGGAATTCACCATTCTGCTGCATTGCCATTGCAATCTACCTGAGTGTTATGATAACAACATGATAGAGTGTGAAGTATGTGGCAAATGGTTCCACTACAGATGTGTACAGCTGAAAAAAGCACCTAAAACCATGTGGAAATGTTCCAATTGCTAATTCAATCTTTGACAGTCACTTCGCATTTATCAACTACTTCATATTACGACTGCAAACACTATACACAATGCTATAAAATATAAGAAAATGCTTGTATATATATGATCATTTTTGTCCTGTTAAAAGTTGTTATTAAAAACTGGTCAGATAGATGAAATTAAGGTGGGCTAGGCGGCCCACTTTAAAGCCAGTTGAATGGACAGTTTTAAAGTCGGCTATGTGGCCCGCTTTAAAACCTGCTGGCCCGGTTTAAAGCAGGCCAGCTAGCCGGTTTTAAAGCGGGCCGCCCCGGTTAAAGCAGGCCAGATAGCCGGCTTTAAAGCGGGCCGGCCCGGTTAGAGCAGGCCAGCTAGCCGGCTTTAAAGTGGGCCGGCCGGCTTTAAAGCCGGCAGCCCGCTTTAAAGCCGCGGCCAATATTCAAATCGGGCCGTAACATATATTTCACAAATAACACTACAATAGCTACACGGCCGTACACACTGCACTTAAAAGAAGCTGTCTTATCGCCTCACACAATTAGATGTCTTGACAATGTGCCAAGTATAGTTGGTGGTTTTGTTGTGAAAAACGATCCACGTGGTCTTTAGAAACAGCCTCGGGGCAATGTTCCTCTAGCATGGCCTAGTCCGATCCACCCTTTTCGTGGCCGCTCCAGAGGTCAAATTCTCACGAGTCAGCCCCGTCGCCCGATAAGATCTTCCAATGAAAGAAATTCAGCCAAAGATGGCCATTACCATGAGGTGGCGAGCCTACACGTACGAATCATAACGAAAAGAGCTTCGAACTCGAGAAACATACCGGGGGAATGGGGGTGGGGGTGGGGGGGGGGGGGGGGGGGAGGGGGAGTAAGCAAAAAACATTGATTTAAAAGAATGGAACGAGGAGCTACACGAGTCTGGGGTCTAGAAAGTCAGGTAACCCCATCGGAGTGATGTAAGAGCCATTTTTAGTAACGTGATCCACCACCTAAAGTGATGGACTCCACTATCCAGTGTTCAACACCAAAGGAGATGACCCATTACAGAGGTGACCTAGAGCATATTGCAAACAAAAAGGTCTGCAATTGCTAACTCTTTATGGTAGAATTTGATCTCTCCAAACATATTGTGTTATTATAGCAGCGTCTATCTCATACTGTACTCAATTCTCACCATATAGACAGATTCCGATTCTTCTCTTTGGGTAACCTTAGAAGATTGAATTGTACAGAGTGTGTGTCACTGATATGCAAGGACTATTGATTGCTACATGGAGAGAAAAAAATTGAAATTCACCTGATACTGCATGCACCTTCCTGACAGCATGTTCAGGTTTGGGCCTGCATCTTCGTTCAACACAGAAAGGTGTAAGTTCCACAATTTGAGGCAAAGATATTGGGAACGTATTGTGAGAGGTAAAATTCTGAAATACGGTCACGCAATGTATATAGCAACAGACAGGCCCCTAGCAAGGATATTGCTACTGCTTTTGCTATACAAGAAAGTATTAGATATACTCTTTCCAACAGTTGTTACAACACATCTGATTGGTCTGAACAATATTCCTTGAGACTGAGATAATTGTAAAGCTTAATGTCTTACTTGCAGATGTGCATGGTGAGGACTTTGTCAACCTTTACCACACCAAAGAAGTTCAAGTGTTTTTTTGGTGACGTCCAAGAACGTGGGAGCAGAATTCATAAACATGGGACACTACGAAAGGTAATGTTTAAACTAATATGAGTGTGAATATGACGTACAAATAATATGTTCTAACTTTGTGTTTTTGTTTGTGATGAAAGCATTTCTGAACTATTTTTTACTCTGTTATTCCATATGGTTTACTCAATGTGTGCATGTTTGTATATACATGTTGATGTGTGTGTGTGAACTTTTTATGTGCATGTGTATACCCGGTATAAGTGTGTAACTGTGTATGTGATGTTGTGGGAGTGGTACACACATGTCATTAGAAGAAATAGATGTAAAGTTCACTGTTCTGTTTGTTGCCACATGTATTTTCAAACTTTACAACACTGCGGAGAGCAACTGTCAGAAGGAATGACAGCTCATTCATTCACAGGACTGCATAGAATGCAATTCTCCAAGCTTCCACCGTGGTATGATGGATTTTGTATTGTCTGACTCGTATATGTCTTATAGTTATACAGGTGGATTGGAGACATTTTGTTTAATTGGTTCGTTATTTGAAGCCTGAGTGGTACTGAGCCCGTCTTCAATGAATGAGATTGTCCACTGCTAACACTGACGAACATGATTCGTAGCAAGAATCAATACTTATCAACTGTGCAGTCTCTGTTGTACACCAGTGTGCATGATAGCCAATGCGTCTTGGCAGAACAGAAGATAACATCGTGGATTGAACGAGAACTGGTGACACCATTTAAGAAAACTGTGTTCATAACTTCTCTCCCCTACCCCCTCTTACTTGTTTCCCTTACCCCTTCCTACTTAATTCCCACTCCATCTTCCCTTTCTCCCACCTCTCCCCTCTCTGCAGAAATTCTATTCAGTCTGGGAAGCATTGGGTGGGTGATCGAGTAAACAAAGCAGCATTAACGGACGTTTACTAATATTTTTGTGTGCATGCGTGAAACGACCACGGGCATTCGCTAAAAATACAGATGACGTTAACTTTTTATCACGTGACTCGACCTGAGCGTGTGATATGCACTTGTTCCGCGCGTGCATTTCACTAAAATAGGTGAGAATCACTCCACTCGCGCGCACACATCGCGCGTACTTTCGTTTTTGCCTATACGCATACTTATTTCAGGTCCTTACCATATAATATTAGTTTAGGACCTTCTTCATGTTCGGTGTACTACTATAAAATCTGGCTCAGCTGATGTTGAGACAGTCGACGTTTTCTGATAGCGATGATAAGCTCCAACCGCTGTATAGTTGTCCCGTAACAAAAATGACATTTATTTAACATAATCCTATATACTACCTGCTATCGTTGGTTCCAATAATATTCATTCTAGCTTCTTGTTGATCTACAATGTACACATTTCGCTCTAAGTGCCTGCTCATTCATTTATCACAATGCCATGGCCTGCCAGACATTTAACCAGGGGCTGAAGTTTCTCTTTGCTGGCTGTAACCAGCCATTCTTCCTTGAAATCAGCATTCCATCTTGCAAACAGCTAAAAACGACACAATAATGTAATCTATAATCAGCATGCAAAGTTGCTATGTATTTATCTGACCGTATAGATTTCTGCTTTCACCTCCAGATTAACAGGCTGTCTTCCTTCTTTATGTCTATATTATGAAAAGAATAAAGAAAATTATACACTGTAGTTGTTGAATGCAAGGGCGGTATATGTATTGTGAATTTGAAAAGTATGTGTCATGAATTACGCACGTGCACGCATATCGTGCACGCGTGACCGACTGTAAAGTTACGTACTCTTCACCCATGTAATCAAGAAGAATCTTCAGTAACGAGGAGGATGAGTTTGGTGTTTCAGAGGAGGATGATATGGCGACACTGCTATTGATCGCCACCTCTGGATCGTCGTATTCCACTTTGAGGTCGTCAAGAATCTCTTTTGCAGCCCTCCAACCCGATTGAATTGCTCCGTCCATGTACCCAGACCAATCCGATGCTGTCTCTGTGCCAGCAAAGTAAAGTCTGCCAACATGCTTGCCGATGGCGTCCCCATAACTTGTTAGTACTCCGGCATGAGCAATGCCACCAGAACCACCGGTAAATTTGTCTTGTAACCAATCCATGGACAAAAACTGTTTCACGTTTAGCGCCTCGTCGCTCTCGAATATCTCAGCATACTCCTGCAGCACCAGGGCCTGACATTCGTCCGCCGACAATGTCTGCCACCGTCTCGCCTGCTTGCCAAGTACGAAACCCATAATGCACGGGGCGCCACTACCGTCAGGGGGGGTGATGTCAATCGTTTGACCTACTAATCTAGATCCGGTGTCGGTCACCGTCGCCGCTCCGCTGAAGCCTTTGTCTCTCCACCATGCTTTCTCGTACACAGCGAATGTCTTTATTATGGATCCCATGGGCAATCTCTGTGGGAGTTGATTGTAGAGGCCGCTCAAAGGAGGGTTGTATATTATGTTATTACGGACCGAAGGCGCAACAGCCAATATGCAGTAATCGCCCTCGAACGATGTGCCTCCCTCTAAGTGCACTCCAACGCGATTGTTCGAGCCACACTCTATAGTGACCACACGCGTCTTCAAATG
Source organism: Ephydatia muelleri (assembly GCA_013339895.1). NCBI lineage: Eukaryota > Metazoa > Porifera > Demospongiae > Spongillida > Spongillidae > Ephydatia > Ephydatia muelleri. Next base: position 1,789,212 of record JABACO010000006.1, read on the forward strand.
TACGTGCTCTGCTCCAATTTGCTTGGTGACTAACTTCTCCGAGAGCTGCTGCGCTCCTCCTTTGAAGAGCAGGTCCTGTGCTGTAGTGAGAATACCGAGCATCCCGTGTCCTGCTCGGATGTACCACACAAAATACAAGAATGATACTTCCTCCGGTTCAACACCCAGCAACACCCGGACTATGAACGTAAGTAACGTTCGCACCTTTGGACGGGAGGTGAACGATTCAATCCATTCCTTGGTCGTCATCGCATCCCACTTCTTCGCATATATCGACTCCCACGGCTTCTCTAGGGGTACCAGTTTTCCCAACAAGTTGATTTTCAACATGCCCAATAAAAGCTCAAGTAGCTCCATTAGACTGAGAACTTTAAGGTCTGGGATGGGTAACTTTTGATGGTACGTCACGTTGTCAATGCGAAACGTGTTGAGTCCCTCCTTATACACATCGAAAGTATCAACGCCCAGTTCTTTAGCGAGATAGAGGGATCGTTTCTTATCTTTACCAATGAACATTCCTCCTAGATCCAGCCAGTTGTTAATTGTGAACGTCCTTCCACCAACTCGCTCTTTGGCCTCGAGAACCTCCACGGTGATACCGTGCTTCGTAAGTAGGCTGGCGGCACAGAGGCCGGCCAAACCCGCTCCAACAATGACGACCGTTTTGTCACTCATTATTTTTCAAATCACCACACTGCAAAAACAAAAGAGCGAATTTCACGTATTCTCACTCGGACAACTTATACGAGTGACAATATAAACACTTTTTATAGGTTGGTGTGGGCTGTCATACCGTAAGGTCCAAAAATAATAATAGCCGTCCCGCCTCCAGCTGCCTATGAATTCCTAGTCCTCGTGACTGAGTAAGAAAAAGGGGAGGTTGGCCCACAGGTGAAGACTTGTAAATGGAAATTACTCGTGTCAATTACACCCTGTTTAGAGTACCTATTGTTATATGTATGATTTGGGATGTGTACAGTGCATGCATGTGTGTGGTGCAATAAATGTACACACATGCAAGTAGGACCTGTACTGGTTTATTTTTGTGTATACAAGTAGTTGCAGTTGTATAGTGGATGTACAATGGTGGCTCATCTAACCTCAAGGATCACATAAGAGGGCGGCCACACTTTCTGTTAAATTACCGTCGTTGTACATGTGTGTCTGAATTCCATGGAGTGAAGTAACAGATCTATAGGGATGGGGTAGAGGATGGGTGAGGGAGAGGGGAAGGAGGAGGAGATGAGGGAAGAGTAACAGCAAAAATACCAATGCTAATCAATGCTACAAATTAGAATATACATGTACACTGCAACATGCATGTGTTCCACAGGATACTTCAAAAGGGATCACAGAACAAGTACCATACCCATATCCATCAAGCATGCAGGTATATTCTGGTTTGATGTCACGATGAGCCACACACCTCTTGAGTGAAGAAGGTACATCAGTATAGGAGGGAGGTCATAGGAGGTACTTAGGGGGCGTGTTCAGTTATAACGTGCCAAATGTTTCTTGTTCACACTGCACCAGGACATGGACACCCTGCTCTATAGCATGTATAGACTACACACGATCAATAACGACAAGACCAATAACGGCATGCTTGAACAAATTGAGCTCAGTATACATAATTTTTAACAAAGGTTCCTGCACATCTTTTACCTGATGGACAGAGGCATGCAATGCGATCGCGAGTACATTCATGGTGATTACTGCACAGCGTCGCGCTCTGGGAATAACATGTTATTGCGGCTGCATTTATCGATTAAGTGGGCTACTGTACATGTTTATAAAGCGCAATAACATCCGGGGCCCGCCAGCACACAATAGCGCCCATTCGCTTTGCAAACGGCCAACCACATTCACATGCGGCCTGCGGACAACACGGCTAAAGAATGATTACCGGTAGGAAGTTGGCACCTTATTTCTTAGCACCACATTCCACACACAAAACACATGCCGGATCACAATGAATATCATTTATCGATCCCAATTTTGTATGTAAAATGACAATTTTGAACGATGCGATGTTCTAGTAATCCTGAAACAAAATAAGCGATGTTCTAGTAATCCTACATCACAAGAGGTCTGTGTCACACATCTGTGCATGTGTCATGGTATTGACCCACCCCACTGAGGACCGTGGCTATGTCACACCTGTTAGAGTGACAAAGTTCAACTTTGTGACCAAAACGAAGGGGTGTTCTAGTAATCCTGAACCACAACAGCTTCTCCTGAGGTCTGCGTCACACCCTTCCCATATGCGAACGCCCTTCTCCAAAAGCCTTGTCAATGTGTGGGTGCGTGGTATGTGCGTGTGCATGTGCGTGTCACAAAGGGCAGATTGAAAGCTTGCATTTGTCTACATGTGCACTGTTAAAAAAAAAGGCCCGAGGGATGTTAGGTTTGAGGGGTGTTACAGCCCAGTGAGTGTTATGGCAACACACAAGGGTGCTGAGCTGACATCTTGGTGTGTTGGCAGGCTGCGTTAGGGTGTTAGAAGCAACCCCCAGCAAGGGTGGGGTGTTAGGTCATTTTAAAGGGTGTGTTGTCATAACACTGATTTACCGCATTACACTCCATTGCGATAGTTCCCAGCCTTATTATAGTAATTACTTTCTGACGTATTGAGGGCGTGGTTTGTTCGTAGTTGGAGGTGATACTGGACTTCAAGTGAAAAGTTATATCTTAATGGTATGCACGCACACAAGTGACACAACGTACCAGTACAAACGTCTACCATAGGCTGGCCATGGCCCGTGCGTTGGTGACCCCAGCGGCGCGTGCGCGTGTGGATTTCTAGTATACTAGTAGGCCTACAGCTGCTTTTTCAACATGTAATTACCGTATGCATGCATGTTACAATTGTGGATAATCAACATGTCTCACGATGACAAGAAAGGACACAAATAGCTATAGGTACACTGTAGGTATTCAGGATGTCTAAGATATAGAGTTGTCCAAATGTGAGGAAAGCTATACAGGACTTTTGAGTAGTTCCAATTGCAAAAGTGCACTTCTCTCAGAGTGTATTTGCTGTCCAACAGTATTTCTGTGTATGTGTGAATGTGTGTGTACATGTATGCATACACATACACACATGAATTATACACATACACACATGTGCATGTGTGTTAATATGTGTGCATTGTGTGTGTGAATTCGTGTGTATGTGTGTATGTGTGTATGTGCATGTGTGCCATGTGTGTATGCAGGCCTGTAGCCAGGGGGTTGGTCAATCCCCCTTGTTTGATGCCTGATTGTGAGGCCCCCCCCCTCCCCCCTCTTTCATATTTGGCTAAATGTGAGGCCCCCCTCCCCCCTACCCCAACAGTCCTGCAGTCCTATTAATCGACCCCCCCCCCCCCTGCCAGAGTTCCTGCCTACAAGCCTGCGTATGCATGTGTACATGTGTGCATTGTGTGTGCATGTGTGTATGTGTAAGTGTGTGTTAGCATGTGTCTGTCATGCACATGTGTGCATGTGTGTGCATGTGTGTGCATGTGTGTGTGCTTGTGTGTGCATGTGTGTGCATGTGTGAATGTCTGCACATGTGTACATGTGTGCATGGAGTGTGCTTGTGTGTGCATGTGTGTGCATGTGTGTGCATGTGTGTGCATGTGTGTATGTCTGCACGTGTGTGCATGTGTGCATTGTGTGTGTTCATTGTGTGTGTTAGCATGTGTATACGTGTGTGTTGTGTATGTGTGTGCACATGTGTGTGCATGTGTGTGTATGTGTCTGTACGTGTGTGTATGTTAGCATGAGTCTGTCATGTACGTGGTACATGTGTGTGTGCAGCGTGTGTGCATGTGTGCATTGTGTGTGCACATGTGTGTGCATGTGTGCATGTGTATGTGTGGCATGTGTGTGTGTACATGTGTGTGTGTACATGTGTGTGACGTGTATGTGTGTATACATGTGTGTGTGGTTATGTGCATTTGTGTGTGAGTACATATGTATGTGTGTACGTGTGTATACATGCATGCGCATGTGTGGTTATGTGTATGTGTGTGCAGCTCGTGTAAAAATTTGTACGTATAAGTGCATCTGTTATGCAAACATGTGCATGCATATGGACATTGTCAAACAATTAATAGTTATTGTATTTATCTCGTATCAGTCATTACACCAAACCAGACATACATTTTGACCGAAATGTCACAAAAATGATAATTAATCCCACAACAACACTGTACCTACAAAAAGGGTTCAAACACTGTCACTAGTGAAGTACTTTAGCCTACCCTTACATGTGTTTGACAGCATTCATTCATCCAGCATATTTCTTCACGATAGCTATCAGGATCTGCATGTGATATATAGACATATGTAGCCGCATGAATGCATGAACACTTTTAGCATACACCCAATGTTCAAGCTGCAACAGGTCTGTTAAATTTTTTTTAAAGGACTACCTACATACTTTATGCTAGATGTCATGCAATATGCTGCTTCCTTGAGCTATATGTGATATTACATATAATAAATACTTGTGAGTAATAATGTTTATGTTTCCATGCCATTTTACTAGGGTGTGATCTAAATAGAATCCAGATGAATTTTAATACACAGTCACTGTTACCACACAAGCACTGCCATTGTACTTAACCTTCACTCTCAGCACAAAGTGGCATGCAGGATAATAAACAAGCTTGCATCAAATTTGACATTTAGCAGCATACTGGGGTACTACAACACGCTAGCGAACTATACACACAGCAGTGCACATACATGAACATTGCACGCAAGCCTTCATAAGCACATCGAGATTACATGCATGTATACGGTAATTACATGTTGAAAAAGCAGCATGTAGGCCTACTAGTATACCTACTAGATATCCACACGCGCACGCGCCACTCGGGTCACCAACGCACGGGCGATGGCCAGCCTATGGTAGACGTTTTGTACTGGTACGTTGTGTCACATGTGTGCGTGCATACCACTTGAAGTCCAGTATCACGAAGTCACAGCTGCCATCATAGTCATATCATCTACCAAACCACGCCCTCTCCGTCAGAAAGTAATTACTAAACAAGGCTGGGAACTATCCTACTGGGGTGTAATGCGGTAAATCAGTGTTATGACAACACACCTTTAAAACGACCTAACACCCCACCCTTGCTGGGGGTTGCTCCTAACACCCTAACGTAGCCTGCCAACACCCCAAGATGTCAGCTCAACACCCTTGTGTGTTGCCATAACACTCCTTGGGCTGTAACACCCCTCAAACCTAACACCCCTCGGGCCTTTTTTTTTTAACAGTGTGCTTTGTGTCAACTCATTCCACTACTATTCCTGGAAGACCTTCTAACAAACGCAGATGGAGGGAAGTACTTGATGAAGATGGGGAAGAGATAGGACAAAGTGCAAGTCTTCAATAAAACAGTAAAGCGAAAGAAAGTGGTTGAAACATACTTCGATGCTGCTTCTATTATTGACATAAATAATCATATGCGACAAGGAGGTGTGGCATTAGAAACAGCATGACAAACACAGTCCTGGGCTAGTCGTGTTATCTCAACAATCCTTGGAATTGTAGAGACTGATGCATATCTCCTGTACAAAAAGTTTCACCCTGGAGGTTCTAAAATAAGCCATTCAGACTCACTGAAAGTGTTGCTAAAGGCCTATTGATTCGCAGAATACCTGGTGCAAGTACAAGCAATTCAGAGTCATTGCCACATGACATTGTCCCTCTTTCATCACTTACATACTATAACAAAAACTCATCTTATGCTGCTGCTACATATGCCAATAGATTATGCACTATTTGCAAAAGTCCTTGCAAATACCTTTGTCGGGTTTGTTCTGACACATCCAAGGGAATTATTGTTGCAATGTGCGGTCTAAAATCAAAGAATGGTAGTAGCTGCATAACTAAGCACATATTGAATACCCTACAATAGTAGAAACTGCAAACATTATCATGTCTTTCTGTCAGCTGCTTCGTTTAATGACTCAATTCAAGTGTATTCATTCCATTTGTAGCGTTGTGATCTATGTAAACAATCAACCACATCACTGGAATCCGTTTATATAAACTGTTTGAATTTCATAGAATTGTGAAATTCTAAGTCACAATTTCTTGGTCCATCTATGATTAACTGTCCTTGTATTTGATAGTAGTATTGATTATCCTTTTTCAAGTGAATTTCCCCTGTTGGTTCATAAAATGTGTCATCATTAACTTCAGTTGGATGACTATCACGATACTTGTAAGGACACTTTATTTCTATAATTACCAGTACCACAGCAGTTGCACGATATAATGCCATCAGGTGTGGCACCAAGGTGAGGATATACCGCAGATTGACAAAAAGCCCAGCTGGAAATTATCTCAAGTTGAAGTGCGGCATTGTGTAAGAACTACTGTCAAGCACAAGGCTCATTGTCAATGCCGCTGTTGTGTGGGAATGAAACTGCCTTTCCGTGATCTCTTTTATAAGTAACACTGGTAGGGAATCAATGGATGCACATTGTACAGCATAAAACTTGGAGGCTGTGATTTGCCCTTTACAATGTTCATGCCACAACAAGGACTGAGTTTGTAGTCAAGTAGCCTCTTCTAGTAGAGGGCTTCTTGTTGCTGAAGACCGAGCCCACTATCAGCAAAAATGTTTTCACACTCTTGCTCAGCTGAGCCAAATTTCCTGCCGAATACTCAGGTTATTCAGGTTATGGTGCTTGTGGAGTGCACACTGAGAAGATAATTTATGTCTGCACAGAAATTCACCTGGTCTCGCACCCAAACTAGAGGTATGCATGTCAGTTGAAAACACAGAGACACAAAGGTCTACAGTAGCATGTGTTTTCCAAATACAGTTTAATATCTTTACCATGCACTTGTACATATCAATACGCAATGTAAACCTAACTATCCAACACTAACCACTGAGACCATACATTACCATTAAAAACTCACCCCACATCACCTACAATCACGAACTCCACTTACAGTCATCCAACAACACTCCATTCACGTTCTCGCTAAATGCATATGAAATTTCCCATTAGTACGATTGCGTAATGCTCTCTAATTCCTATACATACTCAAACAGAGCGCGCATACTTACTTGAAGTGGGTGAGAAGTCTGTCATTCTATTTCACTCGCTAGCGCAATACTCAGATATGTTCACTTCGTACCACTGTACAATAAAACAATGCAATACTAGTACTGGTACATAAATTTATTGCTACTACATATAAGCACAACTCGTGGCATATACTTATGAACTTGGTTACTTACATGAAGACGACGATAAAAGGATTGAGCTGTATATTTTGTAACCCCAATTGATGCACATTAAATATTTTGCATTGTATTACTATCTATTTACTCAATACCTATCAAATTATTAATTGCTTCGTCGTATGTATGTATATAGTAAAAACCAAATTGACGTATTTATATATGGGAAAGTTTCCGAGAAAAGGGACCTAGCGTGTATTATAAAAAAGCATAATAAAAATGCCTTACGTTTGAAATGCTATAACTTCCGAAGGGTTAACGCTATCGTCTTCCTATTTTCAGCACTTCATATTGCACCATTTCTCTATGGTAAAATACTTTTTGGGATCTTGCACTTGCTCCTTGCCAGTATTGCAATGTTCGATACCCCACCGGGTTCAAACCCGCCATAACTTTCTGTAGGAGTAATGAAATCGCTTCAAATTCGGTATGTATAGGTAGAGAGGTCTTATACCTATCGATTTGTTCTGTTCGTTAATTTTTATGCCATCTGTTACGGAGATACAGTTGAATAAACTACGTGCACGTTTTCCCGCTTGATTCGCGCCAATGTAATAATCCCCGCCTCCCCATACATTGAGCGGAGCGCAATTTGCCCAAATCATTGGCGCGAAACGAGCGCGAAAATGTGCACGTAGTTTGTTCAACTGTATCTCCGTAACGGATTGCATAAAAATTAACAAACAGAACAAATAGATAGATATAGGACCTCTCCACCTATAAACCGAATTTGAAGCGATTTGATTACTCCTACAGAAAGTTATGGCGGGTTTGAACCCCTTGGGGTATCGGACATCGCGATACTGGCATGGAGCATGTTCAAGATCCCAAAATGTATTTTACCATAGAGAAATGGTGTAGTATGAAGTGCTGAAAATAAGAAGACGATAGCGTTAACCCTTCGGAAGTTATAGCATTTCAAACGTAAGGCATTTTTATTATGCTTTTTTATAATACACGCTAGGTCCCTTTTCTCGGAAACTTTCCCATATAGCTCTAATTATGAAATGCTCAATTGAAAATCATATCCGGATATTGGTATAAAAAGGTTTTCGAGTAATGGGCGAATTGTTGATGCTGACGACGAATACCTAAGTACCTCCGAATGGAGAAACATAAACCGGTTATTTCGAATAGATAAAATTCACTGATCGATTTTTCCGAGTAATGCTAAGTTTGCTATTCGAACGGATAGAATATCCGAATAACCCGAATAACCTGATAACCGGCTACACACCCTATTGCTGAGTGCTGCAGTTGGACAATGCACTTTCAACTTTTCCCCCAAAAATTCTTTGGGTGAGCAGGGGCGGACGTACGAATTTATATTGGGGGGGGGGGGGGGGGGGGGTTAAAAAGGGGAGAGGGTAGCTCCCTCCCGCCCCAGATGCTTTTTAAATGTAGTACTTTTTCCAAGAAACTAAAGATGCCGCCGCTTTTTTTTAACACATTGTAGATTTTCGGCCCGATACAATTTTGAATCGACACCGCTTTATAATTACACACATGAAAAGAACATAAAATAAACAGTCTAATCTTCTGACTTATGCATCAAACAAAATAGATTTGCAAAACAAACGCCTAGGTTTTCTTGCACAAATCGTGGTACAACAGTTTCCGTTTGTAACGACAAACGGAAACTGTTATTAAAACGACAAACACTCGGCATGGTGGATAAACATCATGGTTAGACCTGTCAACCTTTCTTCGGTCATTGTTGAACGTAAGTGTGATTTTATTCGTCTCAAAACTGAAAAAGACCATTCTGCCTGCCAAGTCCAATCGGTGTCGTACATCATCAATTAAAATTAGTTGGCGAATGTTTGGAAAAATGTCTTCATCTGCATATGGCAATGCATCCATCAAATCCTCTGGTTTGTCTTCACGTCTGCCTTCATTCCAAATGAGTTTCCAGCGAACTAGCTTTTGCTTTAGACAAGCAGCGCTTGGCATATCAACTTCCCAAAATAGCAGCTGCTTTGCCAGATCGTCTGAATCCTTCAGTCGTGCATAATTTGCAGATAATTGAAGGGCATAGAGACATCAGTGATTGCACAACTCGATTTTCATTCATTCATCTGACTTAATAAACTATCTAAGAATGGAATACCTAAACATCTCTTATAATATTCACTTGGTGAATCGGCTGGAACATTTGAACGATGCTGTTGATACTTACAAATCCTAGGAATTGTAATTACTGCTACTATGTCAGTAGCCAATGATTCAGCCTCTCCAAACCACTCACTCCATACACTATCAAATTCTTCTCTCATGTAAGATACTTCTTCGATAGCAAGGTCAATATGCCTGTAAGCAGTTACAATGTCAGCATCATGCTTCTGAAGTTTGATACATACTCCTTTGAGAGGGTCAAGGCCATGAAGTAATACTATCAATGAAAGAATGTTCTTACTTGTAGCAAGTGATAGTTTTGGACCTTCTGCCTTTATTCTAGGGGTGTATCCCAACACCAGTCATCATGGGGCACACCTGCCTTTTGGAGGCTGGGGTACCCAGTTGGATTGGTCATATGGCATCAAGACATGCAAATATATAACCATAGAGATTGTAAAACCTTTCCAACAGTCATGCCTCTCGACCCATCTGGTCTTACAAAGACCTTTTATTTATTTTTTACATGAGGCTCAGAAATATATACATCAAGCACCAACTCAAAGAATCTTTGCCTTTTAGGAGAGTTATGAAAGGTACGTAGAATAGCCACGGACGAATGGCACATGGGAATATCTCTACTATTATGTCTGCAGCGTAATGAATAAGAAACAGCTGTGAATAAGTACGGCACCGTTGTTTAACGGTAAACCGCGCCTCATTAACAGAAGCGTACATGTAGGAGGAACGTAAACAGGATTGGGGGGGCCCAAAGGGTGCGTCCAATATAAATACAGTGTGCTTTATATACATAATGCCCAAGATTGGGGGTGAACCAAGGGCCCTTCGATCAAGCATGTTGTAGTATGAAATACAGTCACATACCGTGCAGGACACTGTGTATACGGGTAAAGAATTCGTTCAACACCATTTGCTTCATCTTATTTCTTGGCTGAGATATGTCGCTCGTGATCGAGTACAATACGTGACAAATGTGCTAATTTGCGGGGCTCCCAGTCAGTCTGGCCAATAATATTATTCATAATGGCGGGTTGGGGGGGGGGGGGGGGGTTAAACCCCCAAACCCCCCCCCCCCCCCCCCTAGATCCGCTACTCAGTTAAGACATTATTCTGCACAGAAGGCCTACTACTGCATGGACTGTAGGTCCTACCCATCTTTGGTTTCTGGAATGATATATTACTCAGTAACTCTTGTTCAACCTGTATAAAGAAAACACATAAGCCGATGAATTTGAAATCTAACCTATTTACAGAATGTTTTCATTCCGTTTGCACTGCTGGGAGGTGGCTGATGTATACCCTAGTCTGACAGCACATTCAACTTTGAACAAAACTGCTGCAATGTGGGAGCATCCTTCACCAAGCCTAGTGTAAGATTATAAATATACACACACACACGACAAACACTCATGCACACACACATACACACAGCAGTAATGCTTACCTCGCCATGCATGTACAGGGAGCTGATATTATTTGGCCTTCAGGCTTCGCAATTATCCATGGCTCATGGGCTCTGTCAGCCGTGCGTTGGCTTGGGTTCACCATGGACTTGATCAGTACACATGCTGCTGCATGATCCAGTGCCAAATTTCATTGAGTATACCGTTCGTACAAACCCTGATTGAAAATAATTGTAAGCTTCCAGTTGCTTCCACGCTAACAACTGTTCAATAGTGTATGTTCCTGGACGTCTCACGAAGTAGCCAAAAATATGCCCATACTCAATTTGTGGTAAACTAGACAGATCGGCTGAGAATCTACTGTTGTTTTAGGTAGATACGGATCGTCAACAATAGACAATCCTACAGATTCCAGTTTTTCTTTGTATTGCTGTTTTCCTGTGGCATCTAAGCCAACCAATTGGGCCAAATGACCAACCAAATGAATGATCACGTGATCGTCACGCAGTATTTTTCATGTTTTTAAATTTCTCATCTATATGCGTGTGTAAGTGTATTTGTGTGTCAACGTACGCACATACAATAATGATGGATTGAAAGTTGAGTAGTATTCATGTACAAGCCTTCTTATAGGCGCAAGCGTAATCGTACACACGGACCTTATGCACACACATAAATGAATAAATTAGGCGTGGCTGTCATGTGACATACAATCGTGCGGTTTCTAAAAGCTATAATGTGTGCTGAAGAATCCGAGACCTAGATGCTATGGGCAAGCAGCGTTACACATGCAGAGAAGCTCCAGCTGTTGGGCTTAACGGGGCGATTCGTATGTTGCTCCGAGGGATGCCTTTGTCTGAACCAGGGATTGCATGCAGCATTACCCCATCAGATAGCATTTTGCATATTTTTATATAAGGCATTGGATGACCTATGCGATTATAACTGCTTTTAGTTTCCTGCTACAGTGGGCCAGATCATTGATGGAGGCAGAATTAAAAGATATCAACGATTCTGCCATTCAGCATGTTGCACAGGCATTGCCAATGTTGTAGTGATTGCCCATTTCACAACATGTGACCAATCTAGTGGCATGATGTGTCAATGCAATTCAAACCTCAGCTGAAGAGGATTTTGACTCCAGCCATTAATGCATAGATGTATACCGGGTGTCCAAAAAAGAACGCAATGCTTTTGAACGGGAATAACTTTTGACAGGAGTAAAAAATCAAGAACTTGAGGTTAGGCAAATCATTTTATTTACAAGTTATTAACTATGCATAATTAACTTTAATAAACACAACAAATTAACAACTTTAAAAGTGAAACCATGTTTAGACACCCGTTTCGAAGCCAAAAAATATCTTTTTTTTTTCACCTCTTAAACTGAAAGTAAGATGCAACAACTATTTCACCTCGGTTACTAGTTACACTTCATTGCATACGCAGGTCCCGTTCCAAGACTAGTGACGAACCATTGACGCGCCGCAGTAGCTCCACCCCTTCAACTTGCACATTATCACGCGCCACTGGCCCCACCCCACATTCGTCCCTCGAATTGCTTAATTCTTAATTGTTTGAGATCAAGCTTCGCCTTACGCCACACTGGAGAATGTCTTCGATGCAAATGGCAGGTGAGTTAAAGGCACGAACGACTGGGTGCCTATTGGCATACAGTGTACGTACGGGTACACGCACACATGGTGCAGTCCATGCATCAAGCAAACTATAGATCCTTCCAGCTAGGTATATGCCGGTGACACAGGAAAATCTGTCGCCCGGAAATTGTGTCGCGTCGACAGTTTTTCCTTAAGGTCGGCATACACGGGGCGATTTCCTGCCGACTTGTCGCATGCAACTCGAATGAATATGGGTAAAAGTTCCGTAATTGTTTAGTTTACTGATGGTTTGCGGAATATTTGTCCATATTCATTTGAGTTGCATGCGACTAATCGGCAGGAAGTCGCCCCGTGTATGCCGGCTTTAGGAAATTAAGTCGCTCCCAATTAACGTAGCGACCGTATATCCTAAGGAAATTATGTCGCCAGGAAATACTGTCGCTCGCATGCTCGCGATTGGCATTTTATACTTTCGGCAAAGGCGTGTGATCTGTGATGAAGGGGGGTGCAAAAATTTTGAATGGGGATATAGAAATAAGACATTTAAATGCATGCATGTACATGCAGGTATAGCTTTAAATGCAAGACCGAATCCATGCATGACAGCTGCCCTATTTTAGACCACACTTCCATGTATAAAGCTACATGGAACGTTCTATACGAAAATGGGTCTTGTGGATTTCATTTTATAACATAAATTTTAAATCGATATATCTTCCGAAATATTAACGCTATCGGGTTCCTATTTTTAACACAACATACCACACCATTACTATATGTGAAAATCCATTTTGGTGTCTTACACATGCGGGATACCGACGTTTCAAGGTCCGATACCCCGTAGGGTTCAAAACGGCCACATCTTCAGGTAGGAGTGTCCAAATCGGTTAAAAATAGGTACCTATGTAGAAGGGTCCTACCACTATTGATTTGTTCTGTTCGTTAATTTTTGCTTTATCCGTTGTGGAGATACAAGTGTGCAAAGAAATTGAAATTGCATATTTCCCGGGCGTTACGCGCCATTAACGTATTACGAGGACGTCCTCGAAGCCAGTCGTAATATGTTCATGGCGCGTAACGCCCGGGAAATATGCAATTTCTTTGCACACTTGTATCTCCACAACGGATAAAGCAAAAATTAACGAACAGAACAAATCAATAGCGGTAGGACCCTTCTACATAGGTACCTATTTTGAACCGATTTGGACACTCCTACCTGAAGATGTGGCCGTTTTGAACCCTACCGGGTATCGGACCTTGAAACGTCGGTATCCCGCATGTGTAAGACACCAAAATGGATTTTCACATATAGTAATGGTGTGGTATGTTGTGTTAAAAATAGGAACCCGATAGCGTTAATATTTCGGAAGATATATCGATTTAAACTTTATGTTATAAAATGAAATCCACAAGACCCATTTTCGTATAGAACGTTCCACATAACATTAAAATGCGCGGAACGCTAGAAACAGTGAAAAGTACATTCATAACTTCACATGAAATACAAAGCTTATAATGAAAATTGTCAGCATTGAAGTGATTGAAATACAGGTAAATTTGACAGATCACCATGTACAAAACGTTACATTTTTTTAACTGTTTCAAAATGTTGATTGAGGTTTGATATGTCTATGCATTCATCTTGGTGCAAACCACAGTTCGCTTCATCTGCTGAATGTTTTAGCCACTTGTGTGAATCACCACATTGAGCATATACATAAATGGTTGCATTCAACAAAAAAGCAGCTGCAATTGTCTCCACTTCAGTGGCCCAAACACCCAGACTCTGCATCCTAGATCGCTTCATGTACTGTTCCATACTTTTATCAGAGGATACAAGGGAGGAAAACACAGGATTCTTAGATTTATGGATCATGTGTGTAGTTATAAGAAGACGCAGTTCTTGATGAAAGTCTGAGATCCTGTTACAACAAGTGATATATCTAAAAAAGCAGTTTCCATCAGCTGCAATTCTAGTTGTTGCTGCAGGACGATGTGACAAATTGATCATTATAGGCTGCTGCACATGTGAATGATTTCCATGGATAAGTGTCAATCCTAGTGAAGCACATGTATCCTTTTGCCAAATATTGCAAACTGGAATATAGCTTATCATGTTTATGTGTTGCTCTTCTATTATCTGACATGACAAACTTGCACATTGTTCTGTACGTTCTAACAAACCATCTACGGTAAATTGCTTGCCACAGAAATAACTTCTCATGTCAGTCACCCACTGGCATATATCATCCAGATCAGATGAACTCATCAGAAAATAAGTACTTCCAAGGACAGCGACAGACTTCAAGTGGGCCTTGATAGATTTGAGCCACAATTTAAGTAATTCAATTCCTTTTACCAATATGTGTGTTGTTCCAATTGTGCATTCTATCTTACCTCTGAATTTTTCAAACTCCTCTTGCAAGTGTTCATTTACGATGACAAAATTTCCTCCAAGTAGTTCTTTTAATGGGCATTCGCCATAGAAGGTACGGTAGTCTATCCATAAGGCCACATCAATGTCTTTGCTCAATGCATACTCTTCTTCTTGCATATCAAAGGTTGAATCCTGTTTCATTGTAAAATATATTTAAACATTATGCTTTGTTACAATTAAGGACTTACATGTACATTAAAGTCTTGATCATCCTCTTTGGCTTCATAATGCAATATGCAAGCACCAGACCTCCACAGACGACTAAGGCTTGGAGAATAAAGCTGTTCTTCGAGGACACTACGATCCAATTCTGCCTCAACTTCAACCTGCTCTGGACTCAATACCCCTCTTTCCTTGCATTGAATTTCATCAGCTTTTGATTGCTGAGTTGCAGTTTTACATTCTGTTTTGTCAAAGTTATCACTTTCGATGTTCTTGTAGCTACTGTCTTCACTGACACAGCCATCTCTTCCACCAACAATTTCATCAACTGCATCTTCAGGCACTGCAATAGTAGAGTGTGTGTTTTTCCATTAACTCATGAGATTAATTTATGTTACCCATCTATTAAATCATGCACATGTATTCTCAGTTATACAATACCTTGCTCCAATAGGGGATTACTTGAGCAATGTGAACTACCCTCTGCATCTTTAGGTGCTGCATAAATAAAGTGAGCTTGTGTAATATTAAAGATACATGCACAATACAATTTCCCATTTATTATTATCATGCACATGTAGTCAGTGATACAAAGCCTTACTTGAACAAAGTGACCTATCTTCTGCATCTTCAAACACTTTGGAAGCAAAATCTGTCTTCAAATCTAGTGATGTACTGATTTTGTCCAACTCATTTTTTGGTGCTGTGTAAATAACTTTTAAAGCACAAAATATAAACTCATTGTCAACAAACCATTCTGATGGTATAGTTTCAGCCGTGATATATTTGAGCCAAAACCTTGTTTGGTTTCTTCACCTGGGATAGTCTACATGTTCCTTTAGAGAGTACCTCATGAACTAATAAGATCCTATCCAGTTTGATTACATTTTAGAACCCTTTTTTGTTAGTTTCTTGCTATTTCTTAGTAGCACAACAGCTCCCACTTTGTATTGTCCTTTATCAATGTTGTGTGCAGCCTCATAGTATACCTTCTGCTTGCACTGAGCTTTCTGAATATTCTTGTTGTCGCACATTTATCATTGCCTGCAAGCCAATATGTACAAGTAATAGCATCAATGGAATTTTTTTTTAAATACCTCAATATTTCTTTCAAGATTGCTGTCCATGTCATGAGATTCTGGATACGTGTTTGGTCTCATATTGAATTCAATGGGCAAATGAGGATGTCTGCCGTACACCCAAAAAAAGGGGGAATATTTGGTTGAATCTTGAACAGAAACACGATATGAAAAAAGTATGGCATCAAGATATTGATCCCAATTTTTTTGTTCTGAATCAACAAACTTCAGTAACTGACGCTGAAGTGTTTGGTTGAACCGTTCATCCAAACCATCATTCTGAGGATGATATGCACTTGTCAAGTTACACTGTACTCCAGTGAATCTGCACAATTCATCATTAACCTTAGAAAACAATTTCATATAAACATACCTGTAAATGCTGCTGCTTATTAGGTACCTTGTTAACAAATTCCCGTCCTTGATCTGTTATCTTGATCTTGCAACATCCATGTCTGGTAAAACAGTGGAACAGAAACTCAGCAACTCCAATGTCAGTCTTATCAGGGAGGGCTGTTGCCTCAGGCCACTTAGAAAATAGACAAGAGACAGTCATTATATACGTACTTTTTCATGGCGTTTCTAGTAATAGACCAATCAAATCGACACCAATGGTGTGCCATACTTCCCCCTTTACAGGAATTGGGTGGAGCTCTGCAGAAGTCTTGTCAAATTTTCTAGAAAGAGAGAGAACCTACATATACATCAGGACATATTTATACCTATTTGCTCTTTGGCACTTGTCACACGTCTTGCAAAATTCTTTCACGTCATCTACCATTCCACGCCAATAAAACCTCTCCGCTATTTTGGAAAGCGTCTTATCTCATCCAAAGTGACCACCACCAAGTTCAGCGCAATGACATCCTTCAAGAACGTTTTGTTTGTCCTTCTCGGTCACAACCTATAACATTATCAGTTAGCTCAAGATATTCCAAAGTATTTTTAGATCACCTGAAAGTCTCCACCTTCTTTATCGCGATAAAAAAGAACTCCTTTCTCTTCACAACAAAACTCTTTGCTCTCCTCCGAAGAGAGTCTCTTTCGTTCTTGTTATAAAGAGAAGGATAGATTCGGTTACAGCAGAATGCTAGCAGTACGCCGTATTCGGTCTGATCCATGTCACCTCGAAAAACATGTGCGAATGACCGAGCATGCGCGCGACAGTATTTCCTGGCGACAGAATTTCCTTAGGATATACGGTCGCTACGTTAGTTGGGAGCGACTTAATTTCCTAAGTAAAAACTGTCGCCGCGACACAATTTCCGGGCGACAGATTTTCCTGTGACACCGGTAATACTAGAGAAGCCGCGCGTGTATACTGCCCATAATATTGAAGCCTAAGGCTTCTTAGTGTGCTGTTTAGTTACCAATGTGTGTGTGTGTGAAAGACAGTGCGGAACTGTTTGAGCATTCTTTTCAACAGTATTCAGAAACTGTAGATATATGGCTCTCAACTGGTATGTATGTGTATTTGTGTGTCATGGTGACATGTGCTCAAATCTGTGGTGTGTGTAAGTCTAATCAGTTTTAAAACCAACGTTGTTCATTAAGTAAGAGTTTACCGACATCAGGATGCCTCTTTAGCGCTTACAACTGGGTAAAAAAAAATTTGGTGTTGTAGGTGGGTGTACTGTTGAGTAGCTTTGAAAAATATTCACAAGCTTCCTGTTAGGCTTAGTATTTCAATACTAGTCATTTGCGTGTTTTAAAAGTATTATTCTCATGCATTCTGCTTATATACTTGTTTGTCACTAAAGAGCATGTCACTTTGTCATGGAAGGATGAGCCAACGACTTCACTCACAAAATAGAGCTGCACACACATAAAAACACACACACACAAAAACACACACACACAAAAACACACACACACAAAAACACACACACACAAAAACACACACACACAAAAACACACACACACAAAAACACACACACAAAACACACACACACAAACACACAACAAACACATATGCATACAAACACGCACACAAAAGCACACACATACAAACACATAAAAATACATACACACACACAAACACACACACACACAAACGCACACACAACAACACACACAAATAATAGATACTACTCCAAAAACTCAAGGCTTTCGAACCAACACACACATCACATACCAACAACCTAAATGTAATACTTTGCCATAGTTTGAAATGTAATTGATTATAATCCCATTTCTGACTAACGTACACTCTTACTAGTGTTTGATGCAGTGTCTTAAGAACAAATCCTTACACACACAAACACACACACAAACACACACACACACACACACACACACACACGCGCGCGCGCGCTGTGGGTCCAGTTACTACGCTGCGAAGTAGCCATCATGTTATTTGCCAGAGGGTTAAAACTCTACATTTGTGTATGTATAATGGATTTAGTACAAGGGCTTCATTGCTAATAAATAGTCCATGGCATACTTTCCAACCACAATGAAGAGCTGGCCCTTGCAATGCATTTCTTCTATGTTATTGTGTTAGGAAACTGACTTTCTTATCACAAACAACTCAGCAAATTTTGTGCCAAGGAAAATATTTGCATGAGCTGTTTTGTTTATACGAAACCATCAGTGGTGTGACCCTCGCATAATAATTTTTACATGCAAGTGAGATGACAATGCACTACATGACAGTACAACATATATAAACAATGTACAATGTCTATAGCATACTGTCCTCCCCCTCGGAGCACTAGTTTACTATGTATGGTCCCTTGTGAGAGATGTTGTTTAAAGTGCAAAGTGTGATCATTACAAACGTTTTGTATAGGAGCACAATCGGTCTTCTTGATTTAGCTGTTTTATAAAAGCATTATTTAGACTAAAGGCTAAGATTGGGACTGTGTTACATTTTCCGCTGTGGGGATGTTTGTGTCAACTCTTTCACGGGGAACAGAGCAATATTGCGCTGCAGGTGCTATACTAAAGCTACTTTGTTGATCTAAACCGTTAACACTTTTGTTGTGACAACACATCGAAAAAGTTGTTTATTAATGTCAGTTGTTTACAAACTACTTTTTCCTGAAATGGGGGGACGCTTATTTCGCACTACATGTGTACGGCAATAATTGGCTTCGCCTGTGGAAGAGTTAAAGCCTAGCTGGAGTGGTATACAGCGTTAATCTTATGAATCCTCCAAAAACCATACTGAAATTAGTGACACTAATGTCAGCATCTGGAAGTGCCGCATGTTGATTGCACAAATCAAGACAAAAAAAAAAGAAACTTCAAAAAGAAATAAAAGAAAAGTGAGTACTTGCAGTACTGGATGAGGTCCATCAAATCAATAGGAATAAATATACTATGCTACCTACACAGAACATGTATCGGCACTGCATGATATGTCACACAATAAATGGGAAGAGAAAGCTTTCTGATGCTTATTGCATGGACTGCACATGTGGCCACTGGAGCTAGCTCCGACTACAGTAAGTAGGGCTGGGAGAAACAAAAAAAAAAAACTTTAAAAAGATATTGTTGTTCAGCCCATTGGGGATGGGGCTGTGGAGGCAGTTGGAAGGAGTTGGAGAAACGAGAAAATGTGTTTGGAGGTTTGGGCAATGGCAGTGTGGGTGACTCATAGAGGGGTGTTCATGATCACGGCTTGATGAAACTTGGGATTTACAAGAGTTCCATCCACAAGGCTAGAAGTTTTGTTTTTTTGGAATATTGGCAATTGTGTATTATGTAAATACATGGTTGCTGATAGTATTCCAACACCAACATTTATAAATATATGCACGTATCTCGTCTGCTTGCATTTTTGTTTATTGTTACTTGCGATGGAAATCCACTTGTGAGCATCATATGTGCATCCCATGATAATATGTCAGCTGGCTGAACCACCTCCACTGACAGTTGTAAAGGTTGCATTTGAACTGCATTATGTTAAGGCACTCTGTACACTCGGTTGTAGGGCCACACTAATGACCAGGTGGAAAGGCTGCTGCATCTGTACGGTCCCAACTCTCTAAGTCCTCCGATGACTCTACCTGTTGTCCTCAAGTTTGCGAAACACCTTGTGGGAGGGTTCTCCCTTCTTCTGCTGGCTGCATCAGCACTGTCGTTTGTGGCATATGTCGTCCAGTATGTAGATGACAGTATCTAAGACACAGTGGTCAATGTAAGACAATATCCAGTGCTTTTATGTACTTTCAGACACCTCGTGAGGCGCAGGATTGCCGTTTTTTTCTTTTTTCTTTTTAAAATTCTTTTGAACCTTCCTGTTTATTATGTTTAAGCGAAGGTATCACGTTTAGAATTTCTCTCAAGATAAAGCCAGGCTCATAGGCTTTTCATTGGGAGCGAAGGAAGATGAGAGAAAAATGGGAATTCTATTTAGCTACCAATTTAGAACTCAGAGCAGCAGCACAGGCAGTTGGTCCAGTGTGTGTAACTCTTACTAGGAGGCAGTTTGAATTCTTTCTATTGTCAACGTTCACCAATTGCTTGCAAAGATTCAATGTGATTTAATGAAGTTCAAAGCTTTGCACTTACATGTTTGTAGGTTTCAGGACTCTTGATGACCTATTGTTAAATAAGTGGCACATATAAAATTGACTCTTTGCTATGTCTCTCAGCTCTTTCTAGCGATAATCCTTTTTGGCATTGTCCTGGTTACAGCGATGTTCACTTATTACCAGGTATGTTATTAATAGTTTGTACACATGTGTGCTATTAAGAAGTACTGGCTTGAATTATTAACAATAAGTAACCGCATGAGTCATTACCAATATCTAATCTAACTCACAAGTTTATCCTACCCCCTTGTCTCCTTATATAAACCTTTTCCATTTTCAACAACCTGCAGATGTAAAGGTTTATCTGTGCAGCACAACTTAATAACTTTGTTTCATCATGAATAACTGTTTTGGCAAGAATGTTGATTTCAAATAATCACACTTTTCAGATACTGCCTTACTTGTATTTCTTACTTACTGTAGTCAAATAGCAACACACACGATTTCTATTTGTTCTGAGTCGTTACCCTCCTCATATTCATAACCTTGCATGCCACCAGCTACAATGCTACGTCCGTTGAATATATATGTGTACCCCAAAAATGTGTAGGAAACCAAGAGTGAAAAAAATTCATGAAGGCATTTGAGGTGCCTGTGGAGGTACGTATTGAACACTACAAACACATCTATCACCAAGTACCCTGCTGGCAGAAAACGGTGGGTGTTGAGAGGAGGAATGCGTTATGACAGCAACATTGATAGGCTCGTGGTGGGAGACATTGTAGACATAAAATTTGGCGACAAGATACCAGCTGACATCAGGATCATCACCTGCTCTGGCTTTAAGGTCTGCTGACCGTAATGTTAATTCAGGTCGCCGAAATGCATGCGTGCGTAGAATCATTCTTTTTAAGCTCCCCTTCCCCCTCCTACCTCCCCTTACCCCTTCCTCCCCTTCCCCCTCCTACCTCCCTTCCCCCTCCTACCTCCCCTTCCCCCTCCTACCTCCCCTTCCCCCTCCTACCTCCCCTTCCCCCTCCTACCCTCCCCTTCCCCTCCTACCTCCCCTTCCCCCTCCTACCTCCCCTTCCCCTCCTACCTCCCTTCCCCTCCTACCATCCCCTTCCCCCTCCTACCTCCCTTCCCCCTCCTACTCCCCTTCCCCCTCCTACCTCCCCTTCCCCCTCCTACCTCCCCTTCCCCCTCCTACCTCCCCTTCCCCTCCTACCTCCCCTTCCCCCTCCTACCTCCCCCTTCCCCCTCCTACCTCCCCTTCCCCTCCTCCCCTCCCCTTCCCCCTCCTACCCCCTTCCCCCTCCTTACCTCCCCTTCCCCCTCCTACCTCCCCGTCTCCCCCCTCCTCCCCCCTTTCCCCCTCCTACCTCCCCTTCCACTCCTCCCTACCTTCATCCCTTCACCCTCCTACCATCCCCTCCCCCCCCTCCTAAATCCCCTTCCCCCTCCTACCCCCCTTCCCCCTCCTACCCTCCCCTTCCCCCTCCTCCCCTCCCCTTCCCCCTCCTACCACCTCCCCTTCCCCCTCCTACCTCCCCTTCCCCCTCCTACCTCCCCTTCCCCCTCCTACCTCCCCTTCCCCCTCCTACCTCCCCTTCCCCCTCCTACGCTCCCTTCCCCCTCCCCCGCGTCCCCCTTCACCCTTCAACCCTCCTACCTCCCCCTTCATCACCCCTTCACCCTCCTACCTCCCCTTCCCCCCTACCTCCTCCCCTTCCCCCTCCTACCTCCCCTTCACTCACCCCCTCCCTCCTCCCCTTCACCCTCCTAAACTCCCCTTCCCCCTCCTACCTCCCTTCACCCTCCTACCTCCCCTTCACCCTCCTACTCCCCTTCACACCCTCCTACCCTCCCCTTCCCCCTCCTACCTCCTCTTACCCCTTCTCCCCTTCCTCTTTCTACCTCCCCTTCCCCCTCCTACCTCCCCTTCCCCCTCCTACCTCCCCTCCTCTTCTCCCTCCTACCTCCCCTCCTCTTCCCACCTCCTACCTCCCCTCCTCTTCCTCTCCTACCTCCCCTCCTCTTCCCCCTCCTACCTCCCCTCCTCTTCCCCCTCCTACCTCCTCCTCTTCCCCCTCCTACCTCCCCTTACCCCTTCCTCCCCTCCCCTTTCTGTTCAGGTGGACAACAGCTCGCTCACAGGAGAGTCGGAACCTCGACCACGACATGCTGATTCAGAAGACCCTGATCCTCTGGAGTCCAAGAACTTGGCCTTTTTTGTGACAAATGCTGTGGAAGGTATTGTTTTGTGATACTTTGACCATCACTGCTTTTTGCTCATCACACACTCCAAAAGGTTTTTGTACAGGAGTCGTCTTGAGGACTGGGGACCGGACAATGATTGGTCATATTGCACAACTTACTGGCACTCTAAATGCTGAAAGTAAGACATGTGTATATAAGGACATATCAGGCACGGCAACTGTCTCTTTTTCCTTTCCCTCTGCAGAAACACAGTTAGCTTCTGAGATCAATCTTTTCGTTACTTCCATAACAACTTTTGCAGTAACAATTGGAGTGATCTTTTTTATACTGGCTGTAATAACAGGGTCTAGTTTACCTAATGCCTTCATTTATCTCATCGGGATAATAATAGCCAACGTGCCCGAGGGTCTTCTCCCCACCCTTACTGTGAGAGAATCTGTCATACAAATGCAGTGACAAAACTGTGAAATCTGCCTCACTTATTTCAGGTGTGCCTCACCCTGGCTTCCCAATGCATGAAGGCAAGGAAGTGCCTATTCTATAAACTGGAGGCAGTGGAGACATTGGGAAGTACTTCTGTCATCTGTACCGACAAGACAGAGACTCTCACTGCAAACAAGATGGCAGTGGGTAGGTCAGAAATTGGGGGATAAAGACTCTGTGGGTAGTGGGGCCCCAGGGACATGTGTATTATCAGTCAGACATTTTTAAATAGATAAATACAGTATTCATCTAGAATTTGTTAACACAGTCTTCTCATCACTGATCATAAATTACAACACTCATGGCTGTAAATAGCACATTAACATGTGTGTACAACTACAAGTGTAGCTGAGATCTTCAATGTAGTGGGCAAGAATGTCTCTCCAATCTTGCCACACTTTATAGATCTGGTGAGTGTTTTACAAATCCATCTACGTAGTGTCAAGGTTAAAGGGTCCACTCTGATTTGTACAAATCATTTATCTTATTGTGTGGCTGTATGTGGATACAGGGAGCAAGGTGGGGAGGGAGGGAGGGAGGGAGGGAGGGGGCATTGTTGACGACATTAAAACAGATGCACAATAGCTACATGGCACTGAGTAAGAAGCAGTTTGTGTGTGTTTGTTTATGTGTGTGTATGTCAGTTTATGCACACACACACACACACACCTGTGTGTATTCTCTTTTCAACATTTACATCACAGCCCATCTTTGGTATGATGGTGCTGTACATGACGTCCATTGCATGGAGTACTCGGCTCTATCTACCCAGACGAGGGTAAGCAATGTGTTGCAATGTTAATATAGCCACTTTGAAGTATGTTTCAAGTACAGCATGCTTGGTGACTGCAAGCTGAAATTATCTTTCCCTAGAATTCTTGCTGCACCCAAACATTTTCGAATTTGTAGATGGCATCAGTGTTATAGGTGCCATTTTTGTCACATCCATGTTTTTAATATTATTTTGTCTATTGGTAGGTCTAATGACTTGTGAATGTGATCAGAATGTATCATCACATGTGCCATGCATTGTATGTGTTGCCCTAATGTGCACTCAAGTTGGACAGAATATTTCTCCTCATCCTGATTCTCTGCAGCCTCAGAGCAAAGGCTGGGAAGCACTGTCAATGGTTATTGGCCTGTGTAGCAACGCATCAAGGTTATGGAAAGGTCAGTCCGCGGCTATGCATGTGTGCAGACCTCTCGCATCTTGATTTCTGACTTCTGCTGTAGGACATGCAATGGGGATTGTTCAGAGTCTGCTCTTCTCAAGTTCTATGAGCTGGAAGTTGGGTCTGTGACTGAATTCAGGGATTTGCATACTAAAGTGTTTGAGATTCCGTTTAACTCTTCCAATAAATACCAAGTTAGTTTGCATATAGTAATTATGGTCATTATTGAGATGTTGATGATATTTTAACCATTAAGGAAATTTTAGTGTGTGGTAGAATGCCAAGAAATAATTGTTTCATTTGGATGGAGTATTTATATGAGTGAAATGCAATCTGAATATGCTCTGCAAGCTTACAATGCTATTCAGGTCTCCATCCATGAATGGACGACGATAGTTATGTCCTCGTTATTAAAGGTTAGATTATGCACCCAATCTAACACAACATGACTATTGTCAGTTATTGTTATGACGACCTTTGTACAGGAGCACCAGAGACAGTCATCAAGCTGTGCTCCAGTTTTCTTGATAGACAAGGGAAGGTGTGTTTGCTTGCATAAAATGTTGACAAAATGCTCAACACTCCTGTTGGTCTGCAGGAGGAATCCATGGACACATCCTTCAGTGAGCACTTCATTAGTGCTCACGATCAGCTTGCAAGCCAAGGGGAGAGAGTACTGGCGTGAGTTGATGGATGGGCGGCCTGCCAATCTGCCTCTGATTGGGGATGCAACAATTTTACAGGTTTGCCCACAAGCATCTGGACCCAAGAAGCTACCCTCGAGGTTATGTGTTTGATCCTGAAAAGGTTATAGTGTTCTCATCAAGTTTAGATCAGCATATGATTTGTCATATTTTATTTTTAAAAGGCTGAGGAACTTCTTCAAGGGCTGTGTTTTGCTGGTCTGGTCTCCCTGTTTGACCCTCCACGAGGGAATGTCTCAGAAGCTATTGCGAAGTGCAAAATGGCTGGGATTAAAGTATATTCTGCATGACCTATACTTGGTGTTCCATTAAATTATATCTCGTACAGTACATTATTTATTATTTTAACACAATGTATGCCGGGTGTTTAAAAATGAGCACAGCATGTATAATTCATTCAGTGCTAAAATTGGTTAGCAACCTAATTTATTATTTATATTGTAGCTACTGAAATATTGTATTATTACTATTCAGCGTATATTTGTACAGTGATTTCTATTATTATTCAAATAGTATTTTAAATGAATATAACTCCTGAAATTAAATTGAATCATGACCAAATATAGAATGGCATAACTAATCTCATTTAAAAATTAGTTTAGTATGCCATTCAATATTTGGTCACGAATAAATTGAATTTTAGAGGGCTTAATGTAGTTACTTCCAGTATACTTGGTAGTCCTTGAATAATTTAACACAAATTGGTTCAATCAATTTACCTCAGTGTTGAGTTATTGTATCTCAAATGTTCGAGTTTTGGAAACCTGTTGTTTTGAAGTTTGATTTGCTGGTTTGAATACAATAATGCAGTGTTCACTCTTTGTTGTAACTCTCACGTCGTTTGCACCATTTGTATTGGCTTAATGAGTGCAATTGATTTACCAAAAAATCATTTGATTAACTAATCTCAATGTGAATACACTCACTTTGAAACACCTGGTATGATATTATGCACCTGTCAAGTTCATTAAGTTCTATCACAATTTCATTTCTTGTACACACAAGGTGATCATGGTAACTGGAGACCACCCTAATACTGCTAAGGCCATTGGAAGAGCAGTGGGCATCATCAGTACAGGTCAGTGAAGTTCCTGCAGTATATCAATCACAGCTGTTGTGCTCCTACATGTCAGGTGTTCACACAGCCGACGAGATGCTCACATCAAATGGGGTGCACAGTAGCAGGTTAGACCACGTGGATGAGTGTGTGCACATGTGTGTGTGCATGTGTGTGCAGCTCATCAGCATTCTAGTTATCTGTTCCTCTTCTTTTGCTTTTTGTTTCTCAGTCAACCACAAGCCATAGTTATTCATGGAGCAGACTTGGCTGTAAGATGTATTTCACCTTTTCAACCAACACAGAACATCCTTGTGTCCGCATGTACATTTGCCCTCACAAGTCGTACAGTTTAATCCATCATTGTATGTTTATAAGGTATCCAAAAAAAACCAAACTAAAACCCACTCTGCAGTGGTAGCAGGAATGTATTTGAAAATGATGCAAGAGGCCATAGGATCTGTAGTGTGTTCCCTCTATATGCTGTAGTGTGGTCCTCTCTATATGCTGTTGTAATCATCTCTATATGCTGTAGTGTGTTCCCCTCTATATGCTGTAGTGTGTTCCCCTCTATATGCTGTAGTGTGTTCCCCTCTATACATGTATGCTGTAGTGTGGTCCCCTCTATATGCTGTAGTGTAGTCCCCTCTATATACAGTAGTGTGGTCCCCTCTATATGCTGTAGTGTGGTCCCCTCTATATGCTGTAGTGTGATCCCCTCTATATGCTGTAGTGTGGTACCCTGTAGTGTGTTCCCCTCTATATGCTGTAGTGTGGTCCCCTCTATATGCTGTAGTGTGGTCCCCTCTATATGCTATAGTGTGGTACCCTGTAGTGTGTTCCCCTCTATATGCTGTAGTGTGGTCCCCTCTATATGCTGTAGTGTGGTACCCTCTATACAGTTTATTTCAATAAGTCATTACTGAAACCTTGTTTCCGTGCTGTGTACTATACATGCTGACTGAATGCTTGATGTGTGTTGCATTTTCTTTGACAAAGAAACTGTTCTGTAGTGCTTAGAAGAGATTTTCCTCTAGCTTTTCTGCTTTTTAAAATATATATCTGTTTCACACATGTGCTTATAAGTTGCTGCAATCACAGTAACTGGCTTATTCTCATATGCACAGAATATGACTGACTCTGATATTGCGGATGTACTGCATAACTACAGCGAGATCATCTTTGCCCGGTCATCACCCACACAGAAGCTGCGTATTGTAGAGGGATGTCAGAGGGCGGGGCTGGTTGTGGCCATGACTGGAGATGGTGTGAACGATACCCCAGCTCTGAGGAAAGCTCACATAGGTAAGAGAAATGGTACTGCATCTGTACGTCCCATGCATTTGTAATATAAATTGTGTGTGTTGTAAACTATTTTATGATGCAGCATTGATTTGAATCCACATTCGTTAGTTGTAGTGATAGTTTTGTCATCCAGCTCGCATTGGTGGTCAGTTTCATGTTGGCTGCATGTGGTTCTGGAAGTCACTGTCGCCCTGCTGACATCCTGGTGAAAAATTGCAGCTTGTTAGACAAGCCAGCTGCCTTGGACATTAAAATAGCTTCACTGCTTAATTAATCTTGCTATCATAACTAATAAAATAAAATGGTAGTACAAAATGGTATAACAATCACATTAGCTGTATGTTGTGTTAACATGGTCATGTTGATTGTGACAATGTGTTATTGCTCAGGCATAGCCATGGGCATCACTGGGACTGAGGTGGCCAAACAAGTAGCTGACATGATCCTGCTTGATGATAACTTTGCCTCCATTGTGTCTGCTATTGAAGAAGGTGGGTGTGTAAACCTCACAATGCTCACTGTGACTGTAGTAATTCCCATATAAGGTCGTCTCCTCTTTGACAACCTGAAGAAGACCATTAGCTATGCACTGACCACCAATATACCAAAGCTCGCTCCATTTCTCTTCTTCATCCTTGCTGGAATCCCTCTTCCAATTGGTCCCATAGCCTTAGTGCTCATCTGTGTTGGGAGTGATATTGTATGTAGCTGTTCTGTGCCGGTTGTAAAATCTAAGGTATTGTCTGTGCATTGCAGACTCCAGCAATTTCTTTGGCCTATGAAAAGGCTGAAAGCAACATCATGCAAAGGCCTCCAAGAAATCCCAAAACAGACAGGCTGGCTAGCCACAAGCTTATGTTTCATTCTTATGCCCAAATTGGAATGATTGAGGTTTGAGAGCACTATGGATAACACGATAAGTGTGTATTAAGACCCTGTTATAATATTGTACCTCCAGTCGGCTGCAGGGTTTCTTACCTACTTTGTGGTAATGGGAGAGAGTGGTTATATGCCCAGCACGTTTAGGGTCTGAGCCCAGCGTGGAATGATCCTATACTGCCAATGTGCAGGACAGCTTTGGGCAGGACTGGGTGAGGGTATAGTCTGATGCGTACCTCGGCCATTTAAACACTATCCTCCTCTCCATTGCAAATGCAGACTTACGACAATCGTAAAAATCTGGAATACACCTGCTACACTGCCTTCTTTGTCAGTATTGTGGTATCACAGTGGGTGAACCTCATCGTATGCAAAACTCGCAGGAACTCAATTTTCAAGCACGGCATACAGTGAGAAAGAGTAAAATAATGCTATGCACAATGTACAGTGTGTAATCAAAGCCCTGGGTTGTAAGATGGTGGTACAGGAGAGAGAAAGAACTACAGTTTGTTGTGGTGCAGATTAGCACCCTATATACACCAATCATTGAATATTATATAATGAAATATATGTGGGATTATTGAACTCAGGGTTGATAGACAAGTGATAATTAAAGTTTTGCTAACTATAGATAATTATGACAGTATGCCATAGCAAAGCTACCTAAACATAAATACTCAGCATCTGTACACATGATGGCCATTATGTACAGTGTGTACTTCTACATGCTAATGAATTTTGCATGAATGATCATTAATTAGAATTTAAATGCTAATTAGACAAATAAGCAAAATGATTTCACTAACTAAATCAAGACCCTGAGATCAAATGAAAGTGTAACCAAATATACAAAGATGTATATTGTAATATTTTAAAAGGTAACATGAAAGAAATTGTTTATGGGTTTTATGTGGATGTATGCTTGTGTATTTACCATTTATGTACGTCAACTGAACTGTAATACACTGGGCCATATTTCAATAAAAGACTAATACATTACAGGGGGAGGAGGTTCTCTGTAAAAATTTAATTGACATACTCAATGATAGGTACTAGTACTGTGTGAGTTCATGCACGGAATTATTGTTTCGAACCCTTGTTTGTCATGGGTTACAGTGTGTGGATCACTTCCTTTATAGCTAAATGTGTGTTTGATTTGTTTTCAAGTGCTATGAGTGTGGTAAGTACTACAGTGTTTGCCCACAATCCTGCAGAAATTACTACACAGTCCATGCCCTGATGGCTGCTACATGCGTGGCTGTATTTCTGACATACTTCCCTGGGGTTGGAGTATATCTCAGTTTTCGTGAAATAAGGTGACTACCAGTGATATACCGCAGCATGCTCAAGACATGGCATGAGCACTTATGCACTGGTACAGTGGTCTCAGCTGTGGACTTGACACATTGTAGTACAGACTAGGGTCACTACACGTGTCCTAGCCCGCGTGAACACCGTATACGGTGACAATTACATGCATGCAGACACCTCACTTGGGCCCGGACATACATATATGTACATGTACACTGTATACATGTGATGTTAGGGGGACGCTTAATTTGAGCCCATTGATAAATATCTGCCGTTACTCATTGTATTGCTGCACTGAAGAGTTATGTCAGTATATGCCATATATACGTGTGTGTATGGCCTGCACATTGCAATACAGTTCCAGTGTTGATTGTTGAAATGAGTGACGTGTAATTATAATCTCGAAATTTGGTCTTTACAAATGCGGGGAACATGACAACAATGAAGCAGCAAGTGATGTACATGTAATTGATGCAGATTGAGTTTTTCATAATGAAATTGAGGATGTGCACAGTCTGATACATACCAGTGGTTGTGAAGATGACGAGGGAGTTGCTACAGATGTTGATGATATTGGTGATGAAAAAGAGGTGGATACAAATTCTGATGGTTTGGTGCTAAGAAGGTCTAAGCATTTAGCAATTACCAAAAAACACATTCAGGTATACTAAGTTATGGTTATGAATATTAATACCTGTACATCCCTTTCATCTCAGGTACGACAAGCAGCTGATATAAAATATCTGACAGCGGCACAGAGAATGGCTAACCGTTACAACAGAAAGAAATGTGTGAAGTCATTTGGTGTGGGGGATAAAGTATCAGTGAGGATACCACGAATTGACTGTACATATTCAGACTTGCGCGTCGTTTGAAACATGTTGAAATTTATTTACCACAGCCCTACTGCGCAATACAAGATTGTGGTGGTTTGACACGTATATATATGAGACTAAGTTCAGTCTGATTAAACACCTTTTTGTCAACCAATACAATACAATATATTGTTATTGCTAACTACTACAATACAATATATTGGTATTGTTAACTACTACAATACAATATATTGGTATTGTTAACTACTACAATACAATATATTGGTATTGTTAACTACTACAATACAATATATTGTAGACAATATATTGCAATATATTGTATGAACAATATATTTTTGCGTAGGGCTGGGTGACCCAATATTGCAAACAAAAAGGTCTGCAATTGCTAACTCTATATGGTAGAATTTGATCTCTCCAAACATATTGTGTTATTATAGCAGCGTCTATCTCATACTGTACTCAATTCTCACCATATAGACAGATTCCGATTCTTCTCTTTGGGTAACCTTAGAAGATTGAATTGTACAGAGTTGTGTGTCACTGATATGCAAGGACTATTGATTGCTACATGGAGAGAAAATATTGAAATTCACCTGATATTGCATGCACCTTCCTGACAGCATGTTCAGGTTTGGGCCTGCATCTTCGTTCAACACAGAAAGGTGTAAGTTCCACAATTTGAGGCAAAGATATTGGGAACGTATTGTGAGAGGTAAAATTCTGAAATACGGTCACGCAATGTATATAGCAACAGACAGGCCCCTAGCAAGGATATTGCTACTGCTTTTGCTATACAAGAAAGTATTAGATATACTCTTTCCAACAGTTGCTACAACACATCTGATTGGTCTGAACAATATTCCTTGAGACTGAGATAATTGTAAAGCTTAATGTTTCACTTGCAGATGTGCATGGTGAGGACTTTGTCAACCTTTACCACACCAAAGAAGTTCAAGTGTTTTTTTGGTGACGTCCAAGAACGTGGGAGCAGAATTCATAAACATGGGACACTACGAAAGGTAATGTTTAAACTAATATGAGTGTGAATATGACGTACAAATAATATGTTCTAACTTTGTGTGTTTTGTTTGTGATGAAAGCATTTCTGAACTATTTTTTACTCCGTTATTCCATATGGTTTACTCAATGTGTGCATGTTTGTATATACATGTTGCTGTGTGTGTGTAAACTTTTTATGTGCATGTGTACGTCTTCAATGAATGGGATTGTCCACTGCTAGCACTGACGAACATGATTCGTAGCAAAGAATCAATACTTATCAACTGTGCAGTCTCTCATATCCAGAAATCGCCCATACATAGGCGGTCATCTTGCTTTTTTTTTTCAAATTGAATTCTAAACAAGTTTGTAATTTCCGATAAATCGGTTAGATTGTGAATCTGTGCTTCATAAAATTATACCATCAACCATTCGTGTACTAAAATCAAGTTAACCCAAGCCGGGTCGCTGCTAATAGTAATGTGGGAGGACGGTTGGTAGGCGTTCTCGTGCCCCGACTCCGACCATAATTTGTATATCCTTCCGGTCAGGGCACGTGACAACGCTCTCTTAGCACCTTTGGGGAGTGAGCTCCACCTACCCAAGAGGGATGAGTCATCCCCGAACTCCCCTTTCACCACTCCCTCGCCGTCCCCCAGCACAATACTACTGATTAACTTTAATACTACCAACTGGGTACCACTTTTACAAGGCCTATCGAGTGCTGCATGCGGTATCACCCTGCCAGTCGTGTCGATATGGCGGCTAGACGTTCTCGGGGTACCCTCACGTACACCAGGTAAGCGCTGCTCTTCCATCTTCCCAGCGTCTGGATCATGGAGTCCTCCACTCCGGCTGCTGCCGCGGACGTGGCGGCGCCTATTCTAAAACTGTGGCCTGCGTAGCTCGACCTGTCAATGCCAGCCTTTGTCAACGTCTCTTTGATGCGGTCCACAAATGCTGGTTTCGTCAGCGGACGGCCGTCCTTGAGTTGAAACAAGGGCCCGGTGTCATGGCCCTTCCGCACCGCCAAGTAAGTCAACAAGGCGACAACCGGGCATAGGGCTTTCCCAGTTCTCCCCAATGAAATTACCACTCCTTTTCTGAATGGGTCTGTCTTTGATGCCTTTAGCGTGAGATGGATGATTTCTGGCCTTCCAGGTTGGTCTACTGACACATCTTTAATACCGAGGTGAGATTCGGGACAGTATGCGCCGAGAGCGGGGACGGTTATCTCCCCTGACCTCAAGAAGCCAAAGTAGCAGGCACAAGCTGCTGCCCACAGCATGATGTTGTCAAACTCTGCACTGTTCCAATTTAGCACCTCTTTGATCTTCAACATTATGTCGGGTGTGATGGGAAGGCGGATGTGCCTGGCACCTGGGGTAATCCTGGACCTTTCAATTCGTGCACCCTTTAATACATACTGAAGTTTCGGCATCTCCGATGCGAACGGGTCGCCCACGCCGCTGGTTATCTGCAGGTGGCGTACTGCTGAGAGGTAGGATTTCATGGTCTGATGAGATAAACCTTGCACAAATAACCATGCTACAAATTTACAGAGAGTCTCCTCGTTTGTCGGAAGTGGCTGAACGTGATCTTCTGAACACAATGTTAAGTAGCGGTTCTGCGCGGAACAATAGACGCGTCTAGAGGAAGGGGCGAGGGACTCATGAAGGAGTCTCTCAACCACCTTACCCAGGTCTTGTTTGTCCATTCCCCGGTGACTGCTCCCAGTTGCTCTAGCCAGGGTGGTATCTGTGTCGGTCGGTCGTCTGCCTCGGACACCTTAGAAAGGAAGGAAGAGAGGCGATTACGCGACAGGTCATCTGCCTTATCGTTAGCAATTCCTTCTACATGTCGGGCCACCAACGTAAAGTTGAACTTTGCCTCCGCGAAGTGAATGCACCGTAGTAAGTGAGCCAGGTGTTCATCCTTAGAGCAGCCGCGGTTAATAACCTCCACCACTGCGAGATTGTCGCAGCTCCACTGCACCACTCCTCTTACCCATTCACTGCCCCAAACAAAACAGCCCCACATTACAGGCACCATCTCTTTCACTGCGATCGACCACTCTGTGGACACCTCCGTCCATGGGTACTGGAACCACCTTGTGTGCCAGTAAGCGCCGCAACCCCAACTGCCAGACGCGTCGCTCCAAACCATCTGGTCCGGGTGTTTCTTTCTGTCGTCCCACATCATTGACACCCCGTTCCACTGCGGGAGGAATATATACCACCATCCAAGGTCGGATCGACACTCCATATTGAGACGGATGTGCCGGTTTAACTGTCGAGTACAGTTAGAGAGGTTAATTAGTCTGCGAAGGAACCGCTTTCCCGGGCGAACCACTTTACACGCGTGGCCCAACACACCAATCAGCGATAGCAGCTCCCGCTTTGTTCCGCTCCGTCGCCCGTACCAGGCTTTTGCAGCGGTCCGCACCGCTTGCAGCTTCGCCTCGGGCAGTCGGAGCTCCAACGTTATCGTATCAATTTCGATACCCAGAAATGTCAGGCAGGTTGTTGGTCCCTCCAATTTCTCCAGCGCCAATGGAACACCTAAGCATTCGCATGTCTCCAGCACCACATCCAATCCCTTCTGACATGTATCGTTGTGTGTGGGCCCCAGGAGTATGAAATCGTCCAAATAGTGTCTCACGTGCTTGACCCCCCGTTTTTGGAATACCCACTCCAACATGTCGGCCACAGCCGTAAATATCTTAGGAGCAGAGCGCAACCCGAACGGTAAGGTCGTGTCGATGTATGCCAAGCCCTGCCACTCCATGCCTAGCAGCAGTCGATCCTCCGGATGTACCGGAAGTAGCCTGTATGCACTCTTTATATCGACCTTCGCCATTAGTGTGCCCCTCCCCAGTCGGAGGATTATTGATGCTACGTCTTCCACACTTACGTATGACAGTGAACACAATTCACTGTCGATTCCGTCGTTCACGCTGCTCCCGTGCGGAGATGACAAATCCACTATCAGTCGCCACTTCCCCGTCTGGCCCTTGGGGATCACGCCGAAGGGGCTGATCTGTAACCCTACCACCGTCTCCGCAGGACCCATCCGTATCACGCGGCCCTGGGCACACTCCTCCTTAAGATAGGCCGTCTCAACCTCCTGGTTCTCCGCGGCCGAAGGTAAATTGGCTCTAGCGCTGATGCATCTCTGTTTTGCATAATCGAAGCCAACCCGGAAGCCCGTCTGTATCCCTGACACGATATATGCCACTAAATCCTCATCGGGGTGGCCCACCAGTGCCTTCTCCCATTCTTCAGCCTTCAAGGGAGTCGATATATTCTGCAGCTCAGCTGGGCCCTTGTTAGGTATTAATGGTGTGCATCTATTCAATGCTAGAAGCTGATCTGTGAAGGCACCAACCCCGTAGCCCTGACCTAATGAGCCAGAGAGAAAGACATGCCGTTAAACTACATATATATCAGCTTATTTTAAGCCTACCATCTCGGAATGGCTGACGCAAGTAAGTGAAAACGTCACACCCTGAGGTGGAGTTTACCTGACAGCAGACCAAAGTGGAGGGTTTGTTTAATTTAATAGCCCTACCCCCAAGATACATATCAGCCTATCCCAAGCCCACCAACTCAGGATGGCTGACGCAAGTAATATGAAACGTCACACCATGAGGTGGAGTTTACCTGACAGCAGACCACCCCAAGTGGAGGAAGGGTTTGTTTATTCCATTAATTTAACAACCCTTCCCCTTTATATGTAATGCCAAATCACAACTGATGCGAATGCAAATGCACAATACTAGTTTTTGGAGGAGTCTTTTTTACATTCCGTACTAGGGTGCTGGCCCCCACAAACAGAACATCTGTGACGGAAACGGCAATGATCATAGGGACATGATCGGTTTTGTTGAAACGGAAGCACACATCCGTTTTTGCTTTCCCTCCGACTTTAGCCTTTTGTTCAGCCCTAGCTGGCCTCTGTGCCATTTCCGCTGCTTCTGACACCTGCGGGTTTGCTGCCCGCCTTGCCCTGCCCACGAAACATTGATTGTAAAGTTGTGGGTCCAGCTGGGCCCATGCCCTATTTCCCGAGACCGCTGCCTGCTGCCTAAACCTCACATCATACTCACGCCACGCGGGTTCCTCGTACTCCCGGTAGGCCCGGAGTATGTGCAGCATATATGCCAGTAACTCTGGTGTCATATCAGGGTGCTTCTTCCCCACTGCAGCCACGTAGATGGTGAAGCACATCGTCCAGGTTCTGATATCCTCCACCGACTTCCGTTTTGCCCTTGCTACCTCCAGGCCAGGCAGAATTACATATCGTCGTGGATCTGGTTCCGGATCCAGGACCTCCTGCCACTGGGCTGGTCTCAGGTCAGCCATGTCCACAAACTCAAGCGCCTGAATCCGCTCCACCAGCCTCTTGCTGAGTGGCGGGAACCCATTCCCCACTGACACATATGTCACCCTGGTAGATGACGGTTCACCTTGAGGCCATAACCAATCAGCCACCCCTGTTGCACCAGTAGCCAACAACTGGCCCACAGTCTGGCGGGTAGCCTCTGCTACTCCCCTCCTCTCCACTGTGTCCTGTCCACTCAGTATAGGTAAGGACGGGACCTGCTCCACTGATGGCTCCACTCCTACCCTGACAGTTCCTAAATTGGGTCGTTACATATGATTAACTACTTGGTCTGACCTCATACCAATCACCATTTCCATAACCGCTAGGGTTCCATCCCTGTATTTAAAAAAAATTTAACTTAATTTTTTTTTTTTTTTTATAGATTTACATTTTTTTATTTTTTATTTTTTATTTTTTTATTATTTATATTTATTTATATTTTAAATTTCCATTTCGTTTATTTATTTCTAACCATTGGAGGTCTGCCCTAGCCATTTCCAACAACCATTAGGAGTCCAGTCTTGCCTTTTCCATAACCACTAGGGGTCCACCCCTAGCCATTTATTAACCACTAGGGGTCCACCCCTAGCTATATTCCATAACCACTAGGGGTCCACCCCTAGCCATTTTCCATAACCACTAGGGGTCCACCCCTAGCCATTTTCATAACCACCAGGGGGTCCACCCCTAGCCATTTTCCATAACCATAAGGGGTCCTCCCCTACCATTTTTCATAACCACTAGGGGTCCACCCCTAGCCATTCTCCATAACCACTAGGGGTCCAACCCTAGCCATTTTCCATAACCACTAGGGGTCCACCCCTAGCCATTTTTCATAACCGCTAGGGGTCCTCCCTAGCCACTTTCATAACCACTAGGGGTCCACCCCTAGCCATTTTCCCTAACCACTAGGGGTCCACCCCTAGCCTTTTCCCATAACCACTAGGGGTCCACCCTTAGCCATTTCCATAACTGCTAGGGGTCCACCCCTAGCCTTTTTTTTTTTTTTTTATAACCACTAGGGATCCACCCCTAGCCATTTTCCATAACCACTAGGGGTCCACCCCTAGCCCTTTTTTTTACATAACCACTAGGGGTCCACCCCTAGCCCTTTTTTTTTTTTTTTTTTTCATAACCACTAGGGGTCCACCCCCTAGCCATTTCACCAACACCACCCTAGCCTATAATTGTTATTTTAAACAACAGATCGCCAAACTAGAGGTCCGCCCCGCCACTTCTTTCGTGCCACTTAATGGCCGGCCACTCCCAGTATATATATATATATTATTATTATTTTTTTTTTTTTTTTTTTTTTTTTTGCGGGGCCCACCGCCGGCTACGTAAAGGACATGCCGCCCTTACCAGTACCCTAATTACTTATATTTCCGCTTACCCGTCGTCCCGCTTTGTAGGGATGACTCGCCCTGCTGTCGCTGGCCACGGTGTTCTTCAAATACCTCTCTTGCTACGGACCGCATCACCCATTTCAGATTTTCCAACGTAACTTCCGTTCCCTTTTGCTGGTTTGTAGCGGTAGAGTCCCGCTGCCCTTGTGAGTGCTGGTGGTGTGAACTGGTCGCATCCTGCTGCCCCTGTGAGTGCTGGTGGTGAGAACTGGTCGCATCCTGCTGCCCTTGAGCACTCGTTTGGTTCTCTTTGTCCCCCATAAAAAGAAACGGTTGCCTGTTTGTCCTTATGTCCGACCTTTCACGCTGGACTGAGCCGCGTGTCTGCTTTAGGCTCTGCGCATGCGCCTTTAGGAGATCGTGTGCTGGCCCGTTGTGTTAACTTCGTTTAACTCCTTGCGTTAAACGGTATAGAAAAAATTAATTTATACCGCGCATAATTTATTCATAAACGAATACATTATTAAGCCATACATTGCGTCATCATGGATGCAGTTACAATTATTGTAACTTACGTCAACTTTTAATGGATATGAAGTTTAGCACAGATTAGTGTCCACGTTACGTTATTGAATACGTTATGGCCGTGATTAATTTTTAAATAGTTTTATGGGGGTCAATATAGCGCGCACATGTCGCATAGGCCTTGGCTAATTCTCTTCTGTAGCGCCCGGTTTTGCGTCGTTCTATCAAGTAGCGGGGGAGGACGACGACGTTATTTACTTTTGCTGCAACACATTGCACTAGCGTTTGAGTTACCGTTCGCTATCTGTAGTGGTGGCAGCTGGTATTAGTCTCGTACCCAGACCCACATCGCAGCTGCGGATGGATTACATCACCGCTTCGCTTTGCGTTATTCCTCGATACCGGTAGCACGTCAAATACCCATGGCAGAACGCCGTAACAAAGAGACTTCCCATACCCATGTTGGTACGCTTACGAACGTGTCCCGACCACGGACCACGTCTTCGATGACTCGGAACTGTTCGTCCTTAACTTTGGCATGCCCCATACGTTCACCCGCCGACTGAATCGCACGTTTTACCTGTACATCATCCATCTCTAGCCTTACCGCCATAACTGATATCAGATAACTTCGATTGATAACTAGAGTATGCATACCTCAAATCTGATTGGTCGCTCCAACATTCCGGCGCAACTGGACAGAAATTTGTACAGGAGGACACCAGACCCACTACTCGCGTAGCGGTGATGTAATCCATCCGCAGCTGCGATGTGGGTCTGGGTACGAGACTAAGCTGGTATGTATGCACTAATACTAACTTTGTCTAATGGGGTACCTGTAGAGGGGCAGTGTTACCGAGCCATCATGTGTGTGATGGTGTGGCAAGGTAAAGGGGAGTGGTGACAGTACAAATGTGTTAGTGGGATGGAACTGGAAGGCGTGTGATGGTATATGTATGCAAGTGGGAGGGGGGAGGGCAAATGATAGGCGGGAGGAGGGGTGTGTAATGTGTAGTTGGGAGGGTATTATAAGTGGGAGGAGAGTGTGTAGTTTGTAGTTGGGAGGGGTGTGATAGGTGGGAGGAGGGTGTGTAGTGTGTAGTTGGGAGGAGTGTGATAGGTGGGAGGAGGATATGTAGTGTGGAGGTGGGAGGAGGGATGTGTTAGGAAGGGGTGTGAATTATGTACATGTGGTTTAGGAAGGGGAGGAAGGGGTATGAGTGTGTACTACATATGTGTAGTGTAGGCGGGGTGTGATGATATTAATGTCTTCATGTGTGGTGTGAGTTGTGTACATGTGTATAGGAAGGGGTGTGTGTACATGAGCATAGTATGTGGTATGTATATACGAAGAGGTGTTGTGTAAATGTGTGTAGGTGGGAGGAGTGTTAGTTGTGTACATGTGTATAGGAAGTGGTATGAGTGTGTGCATGTGTTGTAGTGTGATGGTACAAGTGTGTGCATGTGTGTAGTGTGATGGTACAAGTGTGTGCATGTGTGTAGTGTCAGTTGGCTTGTGGTTGTGTACTTTTTTGTTTTCTTTTAACCACTAAAACCACTACATGTAGTGAGGTAACATTTGCATGCAGGGCCTTGGGCAAATATTGTTTGCAACTCATTGAATAAGGGTAAAAGTTCAGAGTTTACTGATTCTTTTACCCATATTAATATGACCTTCCATGGGACAGCAATTATATACTGTCTAATCCCTATACTGTTGGCCTTCTCCCTATACTGTTGGCCTTCTCCCTATACTTGTGCATGACATTATATATTGTATTCCCTCAGACCTATAGACCTTCTATCCCAGCACATACGTGTACAGGTCTTGCCACACAACAAAATTCATGACATTGGGCCTTTGTCTTTGTATAAACATCCAAATTAAGATAGGATCTAAGGGCAGGTATATCACACACACACACACACACACACACACACACACACACACACACACACACACAACACACACAGTATGTCTCAACTTATGAAGTGGGAAACTCAAATCCCATTGCAAACATTGTTTTGTTCAGATTACACAGTGACAGAAACAGTAACAATGACATCAAGTTCAATGAGCTTGAAGGTGATCGAAGCAATGGCTGCATTCAACCAACTGGCATCATGAATTGCTGTTACTTCAACCCGTCCAGTTCTTGCGGAGCTATATAGCCATCCTTTCTAGGTGCTGTATGTATTTAAACTAACAATGACATTAAATGACATTTTATGTAACGTATGTTTATATGAAGTGTTTCAGATAGCAGTTGATATGATTCAGGCATCTTAACCACAGCCAGCGTATGATTATCTGTTGAAGAAGTTTAGTTGTACATGTAATAGCATCTCTTATGTGCATGTACATGTATGTATAAATGACCTCTTGGTGACAGAACACGCTTTTGAAGGTTCAGTAGTGAAAACGAAAGCAGAAAAAAGCTTGAGCATCTGCTAAATTTTGCCCCATCACCACTGATCATGAGTTTCACTCTGACGACATCCTCAATCAATTCTGGATGGAGTGCCACCTGATGCTTATACAAAATTTATTGGGGTAAACTTATGTTATTGTACATGTACTTACAAGTACGGTGGCCCGGTAGGTCGCGACTTGAGCGCAAAGCAATTTTTAAATTAAGCGCAGAGCGCAAGGCGCAGAGCGCAAGGCGCAGAGCGCAAGGCGCAGAGCGCAAAGCTCTGAGCGCAAGGCGCACTATGGGATGGCATAGATTTCGTTACGTCACTGTTCATTCACGTGATCTACTTGCTTCATAACACGTTGTTGTAGCTAGTTAAATATCCTGCTTCTCCGCTTGCTATAATACTTCAATTCATCCACAGAACTTGAGAAACGGGTAATCGTTTCGTCAGCCGCACAGGACATGAACCGCACCGATCGTCGTGTGGAAAGTACGTTATTTAGCTCTTGTATGCTTCGTTACACTATATAATCA
The DNA here is from genome assembly GCA_013339895.1 of Ephydatia muelleri. NCBI lineage: Eukaryota > Metazoa > Porifera > Demospongiae > Spongillida > Spongillidae > Ephydatia > Ephydatia muelleri. The sequence continues at coordinate 1,829,965 of JABACO010000006.1, forward strand.
CCGCAGGGCTCATAATCAAGTACTGGAGGCAGCATAAAAGCATTGTCGTTATACTTGCCTATTTACGCCTCGTACACCGGGTGGTTGTTGGGTTAGTTTGTGTGCGGTATAGCCATGCGTGCGCGCATGTGCTTGAGTATTGCGCACGCACCGTATACGTGGTTTAACAAAGGCTAACATGGCTAAAGCAAAAACTCGCCCAACTGGGTTTGAAACGGGCGAAATCAAACCGAGACTCCCCTTCCACTTCTACACGATGCCATCAAGGTGAGTTAATCTCTAATCCATGCATGATATTGATAGATAATACTTATATTATTATTCTTCAGTATGTCATACATTATAATTATTGTTTACAGATGGAGCTAAATACTTCAAACTGTCTCCTAGGATATAGAGCCATGTGGAGATTGTTGCAAGTTAAACATGGATACACAATGAAGAGGTGATCATGTTCATGCGTGCTATTCAGTACCATCAAAGTCATGCATGGTGACAATGAATATAAGTTCACAGATCCACTGTTATGATGCTGCTGGACGTCATAGATCCTGAAGGTACCCGTCAAAGGAAAAAGCACCACCTTATCAGAAGAACATATGTTAATAAGGTGAAGGTGCATGCATGCATGGAAGATGAAACCCCTTCACTCTCAGTTTAGGGACCAAACTGGTGCTGGCACATTGACAGTTACAATAAGCTTAAGCCGTTTGGTTTTCCGATCCACGCATTAGGGTGTGTAACCGGTTATCAGGTTATTCGGGTTATTCGGATATTCGCAAAAACCTATCCGTTCGAATAGCAACTTAGCATTACTCGGAAAAATCGATTAGTGAATTTTATCTATTCGAAATAACCGGTTTATGTTTCTCCATTCGGAGGTACTTAGGTATTCGTCGCCAGCATCGACAATTCGCCCATTATTCGAATACCTTTTTATACCGATATCCGGATATGATTTCCAATTGAGTATTTCATAATTAGAGCTATATATATAACTACGTCACTGTTGTTTTTACTATTTATACATACATAAAGACATCGGAAACAATCAATAATTGAGTAAATAGATAATATAAATATTTAATGTGCATCAATTGGGATACAATATACACAGCGTACACTAGCTCAGTGCTGTTATCGTCGTCTTCAAGTAAGTAACTAAGTTCATTAGTACATGCCACGAGTTGTGGTTATATGTAGTAGCAATAAATTATGTACCAGTACTAGTATTGCATTGTTTTGTTGTACAGTGGTACGAAGTGAACATATCTGAGTACTGCGCTAGCGAGTGAAATAAAATGACAGACTTCTCTCACCCAAATCAAGTAAGTATGCGAGCTCTGTTTGAGAATGTGGAGGAATTAGAGAGCATTACGCAATCGTACTAATGGAAAATTTCACATATGCATTTAGCGAGAACGGGAATGGAGTGTTGTTGGATGATTGTAAGTGGAGTACGTGATTGTAGGTGATGTGGGGTGAGTTTATAATTGTGATGTCTGGTCTCAGTGGTTTAGGTTGGATGGTTAGGTTTACATTACTATAGGTATGTACAAGAGCATGGTAAAGACATACAAACACATTCTACTGTAAACCTTTGTGTCTCTGTGTTTTAAGCTGACATGCATAGCTCTAGTTTGGGTGCAAGACCAGGTGGATTTCTGTGCAGACATAAATTATCTTCTCAGTGTGCACTCCACAAGCACCATAACCTGAATAACCTAGGTATTCGGCAGGAAATTTGGGAAAACCTATTCGAAAAAATCAATTTTGTTTTTTAAACTATTCGATTTTCAGATCCTAAAAAACCTGAAAAATCGATTAGTGTTTTAAAAGTATTCGGAAAAATCGATTTTCATTATGCAAGGGAGGTTACACACCCTACCACGCATGCATAGATGGGTATGTGCAGTGTGGAATGTGTAATTGCCTTGAATTGTATTTTTGAAATAGGTACTCCAGAAAAATATTGTGGTTGGAAGTTTCGACTACCAATAATGATCCAGCTGTTGTCGTCAAGTACTATTTGGATACGGTTCTGAAATTGGGAGGTGCATGTGCATCAATTTCACCTTCATTAAATATATGTACACAAGGCTTTAAACGGCGGTTGTGCTGTGTTTTCGTCATAGGGTGTCCCACACTCTTAAGAAGTGACTACGGAACAGAGAATACCTCCATTGCAACATGTCAAATGATGTTCCGACATCCACACAGGGATCGTTATGCAGGACCCAACAGCTTTGTGTTTGGAAGCTCCATAAGGAATACTGTAAGTTTGTTGTGTCAGGTCATATATTGATTGAGCATGATGTTTATTATAAGCGAATTGAAAGTTGGTGGTCAAGATTAAGAAATTTTAAAACTGAATGGTGGATACAACTTTTTAAGGTTAGCAATTACAAACATGTAGGTGTCTGCATGCTATATTCATATCTTATGCATAGAACTTGGACGAGAAGGGCTTGTTTGACACTGCAAGTATTATGCATCGGTATATTGCCTATTTCTATCTCCTTCCTTATACTACTTGTACTTTGCCATCTCTAGCCATTTAGCTGCATATGTATTTCTGCCTATATTGGCTGAGGAGTTGAAAGAGTTTAAGAAGAGGTGGAATTGCCATAGGATTCGTTGGAATAGGCTTTCAACATGTCCCTGTTATGTGCCAAATGATGTATATCATCTTGTTGGACACATAGGTACAGCTAAGGAGTTTTCTTTAAACTGATATGGTTAAGTTTATCCCTGTTATATGATAGGTGGTGACTACAGGCAAACAGTGGATCCTGGTATTCTGGCATACTGCTTGGTCAACTATGTCAATCAGCCACCCACATTCTACACTCATGAATTCAAGCTACTGGCTGATAACCATCTTTCACGCCTAGACATGCACCAAATGAAGTCACAGCTTGGAATTGTGAAGTTATTTATTGTTATTTATTGTATGTATTATCCAGTATGGATTAGAATTTATGTTGCAATACATGATACACAAGTGTTTATACTGGGATTATGTTCATGATACACAAGGTTTGCACAAGTGGTAATGGTAGGATTATTGTCAAGTAATTATAAGCAATGCAACATGTGTTTGCAAGAAATGAAGAGCAGTTGATGTTTGCAAGAAATGAAGAGCAGTTGATGTTTTGCAAGAAATGAAGAGCAGTTGATGCTCATAGACAATACGTTCTGTACTCCATCAATGAAAGTTCACTCAAGCTTTTTTAGACAATGAACAAACTATAAACCTTATGTTGGATCTGAAAGCTGTCTTATGTCAGGCCCATATCCTTCTTTCAGCAAATGACATGCACACTCCAGGGATGCATGTGACATGATACATTGTTGGTGATTTATTGTTACATTAAATTATTACAGTTCTTGCCCCTACACCTTTGGACATATGGATGATAGCTATAGCTAGCTGGTTTTGTAGCTTACCAACATCTGTAACCTGTGTTTAGAAAATGAATACAGTGCAGAGTACGGCTGGAGCAGACAAGGAACCAGACAAAGGGACAATGTAGATTGGGGATATATATATATAATAGGTTGTTTTAGTGGTGAGAATTGGGACAGAGAGGCAGTCTTGACCTACAAACCTTACACAAAGCCCCATGCTATATGCTTACCCATGCGCTATCTAAGCAGGGATGGGGTTTAAGGCCTCTTCGTGACAATATTAAATCATGTTTACTCCCAAAATAATAAAGAGCATGGCAAAAACTAGTATGTGATCAAGTTAGTCCAACATATTGATGAAGATGCATGTATATAGAAATTGTTATTTTTTGGCCAGAGCTTTCATGTACGTGTAAACAAATTACTAGTCTCGCCGCTGAGCCCACCCTCTCAATGGATGCGAGGGTGGGGCTCAGCGTTACAATGCTTTGCAAGGATTATGCACGCACGCAGGGCTATACCGTACACAAACTAACCCAACAACCACCCGGTGTACGAGGCGTAAATAGGCAAGTATAACGACAATGCTTTTATGCTGCCTCCAGTACTTGATTATGAGCCCTGCGGCGATTATATAGTGTAACGAAGCATACAAGAGCTAAATAACGTACTTTCCACACGACGCCCTAGGGCGTCGTGTGGAAAGTACGTTATTTAGCTCTTGTATGCTTGTATTTATTCTTGTATGCTTGTATTTATTTAGCTCTTGTATGCTTCGTTACACTATATAATCGCCGCAGGGCTCATAATCAAGTACTGGAGGCAGCATAAAAGCATTGTCGTTATACTTGCCTATATTTACGCTTCGTACACCGGGTGGTTGTTGGGTTAGTTTGTGTACGGTATAGCCATGCGTGCGTGCATAATCCTTGCAAAGCATTGTAACGCTGAGCCCCACTCTCGCATCCATTGAGAGGGTGGGCTCAGCGGCGAGACTAGTAATTTGTTTACACGTACATGAAAGCTCTGGCCAAAAAATAACAATTTCTATATACATGCATCTTCATCAATATGTTGGACTAACTTGATCACATACTAGTTTTTGCCATGCCTGTGCGGCTGACAAAACGATTACCCGTTTCTCAAGTTCTGTGGATGAATTGAAGTATTATAGCAAGCGGAGAAGCAGGATATTTAACTAGCTACAACAACGATAACAGTTAAGTTATGGGGGAATACGAAGCAAGGAATGAACAGTGACGTAACGAAATCCAATGCCATCCCATAGTGCGCCTTGCGCTCAGAGCTTTCAGTGCGCTCTGCGCCTTGCGCTCTGCGCTTAATTTAAAAATTGCTTTGCGCTCAAGTGGCGACCTACCGGGCCACCGTATACAAGTTCTTCAATTGTGTCACTCAACGTTTCATTCACACTGCAGTATACTCCATTGTGTGGTTCTGGTACTCTGTGAATCTTTCTTCTTAGGTGTACATTCATCTCAGTACGAAATTTTTTTATCTTGTATGACCGTGGTGTTGAAGGAAGAATGGTGGATAGAATGTGTCACTGGCATTGAACTTGTCCATTAAGTACAACACCTGCAAAAAAAAAATGCACTGACATGTACATGGTCAAAAATGATTACATGTATTGGAAATGTTTGTACATTTATGCCTATGGCTTTTTTATATGGCTTCTGTACATGTATAATACATTAACATTACTCATTGTAGGTTTGTTTATGGTAATAATTGCAAGTACTGTAATGTAAATCCCACTTTCATTTGGTGTACAGTAAAGCAGAATGGTCAGGAAGCCGGTTGTATATGTATGTGAAGGGTTGATTCTGGATTTGAGCATGTGTGGAGGGCTATTAATAGAGTACACTATGAATTATATCTTGAAGGGAGGGTATTATTTGCTTCCAAACACACATACACACACACACACACACACACACATACACACACACACATGCACAGTTTGCACAATATTTACATGTATACATTTTGGTCTTTGTTACATGTACGTGTGTGAAGTAAAGATGTACATGTAAAAAGGGACAGATGTACAGGTCAGCCATCTATATGAATTATAGATGGTGGATGATAGCTATCATAACTACTGGGTAGTTGGGTAGTCACAATGATAATTTAGCAGCCCAAACAAGGAATCCATTGTCAGATGTGAAACAATGTTAGGATACACACACTTACACACATACACACACACATACACACACATGCACACACAACACACACACACCACGCACAGTTTATCATGTATTGGGTAATGACAATCATACATTAGCAACCCAACAAAGGAATGCATAAACACGTTTCAGCATAAACACGTGGGAAACGTGTTTACAGTGTATATGTTACAATGAAACTTTTACTTTGTGTCATCAGTCTTGGTTAGGACTGTCATCCCAGAGGTGCAATTGTACGCCCTGGTGTACTGAAGGATCTTACACTGTGCATGTGTTTTTACTTCAACAGAAACATTTAGTACAAGTCCTTTTAGGATCAGTAAAGCTTTAATCATTTTTGACAGGCTGGACTAGCAGAGCTGTATTTAGAAACTACATGTGGATAGTATTTTTCCCTCTTTTAGCCCTTCACACTCCCCAGCCCATTTTCCTCATTGCATAGATATACATGTTTTATATGCCTTTAGTATACAGAAGGAGAATTGCAAAAACCACCAAAGTTCATGAACCTGTCTATAATCTCATTGTCTATAAACTAGCTGTCATAAATGGTATGACTAGCCATTTTAATAGTCAGTTTGTCTAATATGAGATGGTTTTATTTCTTTCTTCAGATGACTGAGAAGAACAAATGTAGGGTGTTGCATCCATCATTCTGTGAATATTTGTCTCGTTCCCAGACTATGAGTTACATGTACCGGTATATTATTGTACATGCACTGGTGCATATATGTGTGTTTGTGAGAGTGCGATTCACCTGCAAGAGCTTATTCTTCTCATCGGGAGCTGGATCATCAGGAATGGGTATTGCGCGCGGGTGGGGGCTTCGTGCGTAGATCCACCTGCACTGCGCGATGGCTTGTTAATGTTTCCAATTGCAGCATTGTTGGAGCAAGTCCGTAACTTTCCGCAAACCAGAGTGCAACTTCTGCATTCTCCTTAAACTCAAGGAGTTTTCTCCTCGCGTGTCTGGCCCGTTCATATGTCATACGCGCTATTTCTTTATAAAGCGAGGCGATTTCCTTTTCTAATCCATCACACTTCAAAGATATCTCTTCAAATTCTTCACGATCATCGAAGTTTCCTTGGTTAAAGTTTCCTTGGTTTTCTCCGTGCAAAACTTTGACAAGTGTACTACCATCCATAATTGCGGCTTTTTTCTACCTTTTGCAGACTTGCACTGGCTTACAATTTTTCTGCATCGGTTCGTCAGAAGTTTGTTCATCCGTTCACTGTCTTCTCGAATAGCCACACAGTTGCCTACAATGCTCCTGTTCAGTTCTTTGATCAGTTTGCATCCATCGCACTTTCCTTCCTCATACCATTTGTAGAGTAGCTTATTAGGAAGTCTTAGTCCAAACACTGCAGCGGAATCGTGATCTTTCTATTAATGCACTAGGTCTTCAGCCATGAGTCGCGCGGAACTTACTACCGATATATATTCCGTAACTTCAGCGCTTAACTTGATATGTAAGATTCATGAAAAAATTACAAAAACAAACATGTATACATTTAGACACGTTTTTTAACTATAAAAATGTAAAAGAACATTTATTGACTATTTTCTTTCTGTTTATAAGATCTTGTCTATGTGATGCAACTCTTCATTTTCATAGGAAACTCTATCGCACATCCATCATGATTTTGGTCATAATGGACATACCATTCGTGAGGAAAATATTTGCTGTCAAAATCCACAGGATTGTACTCTTTATAGCCTCTTTCAACACACCGATTCCTTTGCCCGCAAAGAGAAATTTAAGAACGTCAGTTGGCATGTCAAGAGTCAAACGATTTTTCCGAATTGTTCCAGCCGATAATGAACGGGCGAAAATAAACAGACTCGCACAGTCTAAGACAGTGCGCATCAAAGGGCGTGGATTTGCAAATTCCCTGTATATGCGGAATGAATATGTCAATCTCCTCAATATGTAGCATACCTTAACAGATCAGGGGTGACACTGTTTTGACACACCCAAGACGCTTCTTCCTTGGGGTAATCCTGCCATAGCACTAGAAACTCGTGTTTTTTACCCTGCACGAAAATCTGGTTACAGCACGTAGATGTTTACAGGATTTACCTTCTTTCGTGATGCCACAATTCTTTCCACCGGATAGTAATCAGACATATTGCAAGTGGCACGTTGCGTCATGTTAATATTTAATTAATTGGGGAATTTCATGAGAAAAGGGACCTTATGGATATATCCATAAGGTCCCTTTTCTCATGAAATTCCCCAATTACAATATGAGCGTGCAGTTGAGTGGTCTCGACTGGTTTTTTTAAGCATCAATAAAAAAATTGAAAAAGTGGTGCACACGGGTACAGAAAATATAGCCTCGCTCGTGTTGATCAGCCAAGATAAACTTGACACAGCGGTTGCATGGCCAAGCTGCTCAGCGGCGTAAATTCAGTGTTCGTCCCATAATATTCACGACTGAGGGGGTAACACGCACAGAACCACTATCAGCTAGTATAGTGCACGAAGCGTGTTGGCGTCAGTAATTTACAAAGTCTTATTTACAGCCCAACTACCTAGTAAAGCCATTCGATCGATTATAATATTGTAGCTCATGTTTTGTATCCCATAGGCAAGCCCCAGAATTTGGCTAGTTGGGCGTAGTCCGACATCGCGTATTTGGCGGGGCAAACCGTTTGCTATTTAGACTGAAGCTATTAACAGTGCTCTACATCCGAAGATATACTTATGGTTCCATCTGACGGACAGCTCGCCTCTCACGTGATCAATTGCATGAATTTATTAATAATAATAGGTAGATTGACTTATAACTAGCTTACTTAACTAAACCATAGCGTACAAGATCCGGGGCGGAGCCTGAGTCCATATATGGCATGACCGCCATTTTTAATGGCAATCATTGAATTAGGAACACCAGTGACCTTAATGGCTTTCCAATCACCAGGAACCAAAGCATTTAATAGTAAAAATGCTCCCATACCATGATAAAACACTCCAATGGATATTGAACCAGGAACCTGGGGAATTAGTGTTTTTCTAATCACAGACAAGACTTATAAGGAATATTATAATTAGGTCATAAAAAGTACATTTTGTGTACATGTCTATGGGAATCACTATTTTGACTCTTGGAACCAAAACTTTCAATACAAACCCCACATTTTAAATGCTGGATGTATTTCAGCTAATAGAGCTGAACAAGTTTCCAGGGGAATTAAGGTTTATTGTATTTAGTTATTTAGTAATATTCAAGTTTAGTAATTTTAATACAAATCAATTCAAGTACACTTGAATATTATTGGTAAACAAAAGGAGAGAAAATACTTTTCAAACATCTCGAATAGAATGAACTCCAAAACATTCAGAATATGCAAACTTATAAATTCGGGTGACCGCTCATTTCTCCATATGTGTTGTACACCAGTGTGCATGATAGCCAATGCGTCTTGGCAGAACAGGAGATAACATCGTGGATTGAACGAGAACTGGTGACACCATTTAAGGAAACTGTGTTCATAACTTCTCTCCCCTACCCCCTCTTACTTGTTTCCCTTACCCCTTCCTACTTCCCACTCCATCTTCCCTTTCTCCCACCTCTCCCCTCTCTGCAGAAACTCTATTCAGTCTGGGAAGCATTGGGTGGGTGATCGAGTAAACAAAGCAGCATTAACGGACGTTTACTAATATTTTGTGTGCATGCGTGAAACGACCACGGGCATTCGCTAAAAATACAGATGACGTTAACTTTTTATCACGTGACTCGACCTGAGCGTGTGATATGCAATTGTTTCGCGCGTGCATTTCACTAAAATAGGTGAGAATCGCGCGCACACATCGCGCGTACTTTCGTTTTTGCCTATACGCATACTTATTTCAGGTCCTTACCATATAATATTAGTTTAAGACCTTCTTCATGTTCGGTGTACTACTATAAAATCTGGCTCAGCTGATGTTGAGACAGTCGACGTTTTCTGATAGCGATGATAAGCTCCAACCGCTGTATAGTTGTCCCGTAACAAAAATGACATTTATTTAACATAATCCTATATACTACCTGCTATCGTTGGTTCCAATATTCATTCTAGCTTCTTGTTGATCTACAATGTATACATTTTGCTCTAAGTGCCTGCTCATTCATTTATCACAATGCCATGGCCTGCCAGACATTTAACCAGGGGCTGAAGTTTCTCTTTGCTGGCTGTAACCAGCCATTCTTCCTTGAAATCAGCATTCCATCTTGCAAACAGCTAAAAACGACACAATAATGTAATTTAAAATCAGCATGCAAAGTTGCTATGCATTTATCTGACCGTATAGATTTCTGCTTTCACCTCCAGATTAACAGGCTGTCTTCCTTCTTTATGTCTATATTATGAAAAGAATAAAGAAAATTATACATTGTAGTTGTTGAATGCAAGGGCGGTCTATGTATTGTGAATTTGAAAAGTGTTTAACAATGTGTCATGAATTACTCACGGGCACGCATATCGTGCACGCGTGACCCACTGTAAAGTTACGTACTCTTCACCCATGTAATCAAGAAGAATCTTCAGTAACGAGGAGGATGAGTTTGGTGTTTCAGAGGAGGATGAGATGGCGACACTGCTATTGATCGCCACCTCTGGATCGTCGTATTCCACTTTGAGGTCGTCAAGAATCTCTTTTGCAGCCCTCCAACCCGATTGAATTGCTCCGTCCATGTACCCAGACCAATCCGATGCTGTCTCTGTGCCAGCAAAGTAAAGTCTGCCAACATGCTTGCCGATGGCGTCCCCATAACTTGTTAGTACTCCGGCATGAGCAATGCCACCAGAACCACCGGTAAATTTGTCTTGTAACCAATCCATGTACAAAAACTGTTTCACGTTTAGCGCCTCGTCGCTCTCGAATATCTCAGCATACTCCTGCAGCACCAGGGCCTGACATTCGTCCGCCGACAATGTCTGCCACCGTCTCGCCTGCTTGCCAAGTACGAAACCCATAATGCACGGGGCGCCACTACCGTCAGGGGGGGTGATGTCAATCGTTTGACCTACTAATCTAGATCCGGTGTCGGTCACCGTCGCCGCTCCGCTGAAGCCTTTGTCTCTCCACCATGCTTTCTCGTACACAGCGAATGTCTTTATTATGGATCCCATGGGCAATCTCTGTGGGAGTTGATTGTAGAGGCCGCTCAAAGGAGGGTTGTATATTATGTTATTACGGACCGAAGGCGCAACAGCCAATATGCAGTAATCGCCCTCGAACGATGTGCCTCCCTCTAAGTGCACTCCAACGCGATTGTTCGAGCCACACTCTACAGTGACCACACGCGTCTTCAAATGTACGTGCTCTGCTCCAATCTGCTTGGTGACTAACTTCTCCGAGAGCTGCTGCGCTCCTCCTTTGAAGAGCAGGTCCTGTGCTGTAGTGAGAATACCGAGCATCCCGTGTCCTGCTCGGATGTACCACACAAAATACAAGAATGATACTTCTTCCGGTTCAACACCCAGCAACACCCGGACTATGAACGTAAGTAACGTTCGCACCTTTGGACGGGAGGTGAACGATTCAATCCATTCCTTGGTCGTCATCGCATCCCACTTCTTCGCATATATCGACTCCCACGGCTTCTCTAGGGGTACCAGTTTTCCCAACAAGTTGATTTTCAACATGCCCAATAAAAGCTCAAGTAGCTCCAATAGACTGAGAACTTTAAGGCCTGGGATGGGTAACTTTTGATGGTACGTCACGTTGTCAATGCGAAACGTGTTCAGTCCCTCCTTATACACATCGAAAGTATCAATGCCCAGTTCTTTAGCGAGATGGAGGGATCGTTTCTTATCTTTACCAACGAACATTCCTCCTAGATCCAGCCAGTTGTTGATTGTGTACGTCCTTCCACCAACTCGCTCTTTGGCCTCGAGAACCTCCACGGTGATACCGTGCTTCGTAAGTAGGCTGGCGGCACAGAGGCCGGCCAAACCAGCTCCAACAATGAGGACTGTTTTGTCGCTCATTATTTTTCAAATCACCACACTGCAAAAACAAAAGAGCGAATTTCACTCGGACAACTTATACGAGTTACAATATAAATGAACGATTGCATGCACTTTTTATAGGTTGGTGTGGGCCGTCATACCATAAGGTCCAAAAATTATAATAGCCGTCCAGCCTCTTGCTGCCTATGCATTCCTAGTCCCTCGTGACTGAGTAACAAAAGGGGAGGTTGGAGGTGAAGCCTTGTATATGAAATTACTGTGTCCATTAAACCCTGTTTAGACATCTAAACAGTACCTATTGAACAGGGTATGTTAGTGTTGTTTACAAGAATATGTATGATTTGACAGTGTGTGCACGTGTGTGCAGTGTGTGGTGCAATATATATGTACACACATGCAAGTAGGACCTGTACTAGTGTATTTTTGTGTATACAAGTAGTTGCAGTTGTATAGCGGATGTATAGATGTATTATGGTGGCTCATCTAACCTCAAGGATCATATAAGGGGGCGGCCACACTTTGTGTTAAATTCCCGTCTTTGTACATGTGTGTCTGAATTCCATGGAGTGAAATATTTAACAGATCTATAGGGACGGAGAAGAGGGTGGGTGAGGGAGAGGGGAAGGAGGTGGATATGAGGGAAGAGTAGCAGCGAAAATACCAATGCTAATCAATGCTAATATACACTGCAACATGCATGTATTCCACAGGATACTTCAAAAGGGATCACAGAACATGTACCATACCCATATCCATCAAGCATGGAGGTATATGTCACAATGAGCCACACACCTCTTGAGTGAAGAAGGTACATCAGTATAGGGATGGGGTCATAGGAGGTTGGGGGCGTGTTCAGTTATAACGTGCCAAATGTTTCTTGGTCACACTGCACCAGGACATGGACACACTGCTCTATAGCATGTATAGACTACACACGAGCAATCACAGCAATTCAGGCGTCTGATTGCGTATCATTACGAATCACGCATTATAAGGAATCTACGTAAGTTAACGGAACGAAAGATTGCGGGTACGTACGAGTTGAAACGACGTCCGCAAGCCCATTGTAGTCTCGTACCCAGACCCAAATGTACGTAACAATGATTGTACGTATAATAATGGCTTACGTACGTTTGGGTCTGGGTACAAGACTATAGCCTATTCACGGGTTTATAAAAGCAGTTAATTTAAAAAATCAATGCTACACAGCCAAATTGTTACAATCTGTAGCAGGAATGATATATATATCAATATGCATCAGATTGATAGTCAATATGCCTCAGATATGATAGGCAGCCACTATCTGATACAGATTCTTCTGACAATGTGACACAGACTGAAGCTACATTATGGTTCATATATTCAACAATCCGTAGCAGAATGATTGACATACTTCTAACATATTGAATACATGCTGTAACAGTTATGAGTAATATTCTTATTTGGAATAATGCACTATCTAGGGGCTTCACCAAACATTATTCAATTATTTTTCACGAAGCGCATGACGAATATACAAATAAGTAGGCGTCTCTTCTGCTCCAGGTCCCGCATTGTACGTGCATGAAAGAATTTGTAATCTATGGGGTGGGGCATTCCAATCGTAAAATTTCCCCTCCCCTCTTCATCCTGTGCCCGCACTGGGAGGAGTGGGAGAGGCGGTGCAAAGATACTCGATGTATAAAATATTATGGCATACGGATGATATATAAGATATAAAAGATGATAAATGATGAAGTCATGACAGATGATGTGAACACTATCGACAGCAAGGCTAAGAGATGATATATAAGATATAAAAGTTGCAGCTGATATATGGGATGATAAATGATGAAGTCTTGACCGATGATGTGAACAGTGTGTCGACAGCAAGGCTAAGATTAATAAGGGTCACCATGTACATCTTCTGGAAGTGGTGATAGGTGTGAGTACTCAGCAGGGCCAACAATGGAATCCTCTTCCTGCAGGGCTGCTGCTAGTTCTTCATCGCTAGGCTTTCCAGTGGTATAGTTCATATTGAGCCACTGCTGGAAGCCCTTGTATGTGTTGTGCTTGCTAGTCAGAACAGTTCGACAGTATTTACGCTGCATTTAGGAGAGATTATGTATGCCCGCCCTACACATGGTAAAATATGCACTCAAACAGCAAAACTTACGAAAATGGCAACATGCGAAGGGAAACTGGTAATCACATCCCTGTTCACCTTTAATACTGGTAAAAATTTTTCAACAAAAGCTTCACACTTCAGATTAGTATAAAGCTGGCATGGTGCTACTCCAAAAACCTTGTTGATGATTATATATAAATTATTTGCATTAATACACAGCCAAAAAACATACTCGTCTTCGTTCTTCAGCACGCAGCTCACCCAATCTGGTTTTCACAAACGCCACAGCTGCATTCATTTTATACCTCTTGCTTATTTGTCCCCTCAGCACCTTGTGTACAATATTCTGTGAGCACGGGTGGTTTGGTATCTCGAGGACGTGCATACAAAGCGCTACAGTGTACATGCACTCACGAGTATGCTTTTGTGTTCGGGCAGCCTGTCAACAGTAGCGCAAAATAGTGCACCCGTTTCTTGGAGCAAGTCGTTCTGTGAAAAACATATAGTATGCCTTGGTTTTTCAATCATGTTGCACAACAATGTTTACCTTGTATCCACTTTTTTCGATTGAATAAGATGATTGCAAAAATTCTTCAAGTGCGTCAGACTGCCGCTTTTGCTCTGCTTGAATGGCATTCATTGTTGCCATAATCCTGTCGAGAGACCCTTGCAATTGATGTGGAGGTGGTGGGATAGTTGGTGGCCTTCATGGGCGTAGGAACCGGGGGGGCCAGGGGGGCCTTGGCCCCCCCAATCATGTAAAAGGGGGGGCCGATATGCTTTACGGCCCCCCCAATAATTTATTCTATACATTTTAATTTTATCTCCGCACTGTTTCCATCGAACCGTAATGTTCAATGATTATGTAAATCATTGATTGCATAATCATAGTGTAATCATTTCCAAACCTATTTATTCATGTTGGAGTAATATACAAATCTGCTCGTGTGGTGGTTTGTTGTGTTTGATCGTTGCTACAGCTGGTTGCCACAATGAAATCAATTGACTGTAATACTGTAACGGTTAGCAAAACCATGTATTATTAACGATAACGTATTTTCTGTGTGCCAAAAGTGGACTGCCCCCCCCCCCCCCCCGTCGTAAGCGGACTGCCCCCCCCCCCCCCCCCCCGTCGTAAGCGGACTGGCCCCCCCCCCCCCCCCCCCCCCGTCGTAAGCGGACTGCACCCCCCCCCCCCCCCCCCCGTCGTAAGCGGACTGCCCCCCCCCCCCCCCCCTGGCCTGGCCTTGGAACTGCTGGAGCTGGAGGATTCATTGGCAATGTCATCCTTGATGATTCTGAAGTACTTCCACGAGGAGCATCATTTTGGAGCCTCTCGATGTTACAACGGTTGGACATATTGAATTCCAATGCGACACGTGGCACATTTAATTAATTCAAATTTTATTTGGAGCCAAGCACAACAATATGTCAAAGCGTAAGTATTTGCATTCGTGGCAATCACTAAGAGTAGATAAACTGGCTTAAGGACTAAGGGAAGGCATTCAATTGCTCCCGTAAAGGATGGGAAAACATGCACCGCTGGCCGCGGGTCGGGCGGTAACATGTTTATGGTGTGGGGATCGAAGCAAAACTTAACTTATGTTTACTTTGATCACCCATTTAGGTTTTCGTTGTGAACCTTGCGCCTTGAGTTTCTTGTACCCATCGAAGTATAAAAAGCATCTTGAAAGTATCTCTCATCAAAGAAGAGTAGAAGAGTCGCGCTTTTGGCAATCTACTTGTACATCTGATGCAGAACGAAGTCATGAGGTAGGCCTATTTTCTCTGTACATTTGTGTCACTTTATATCTACCTATTTGATAGTTTCCTGATGATGACCTTGTCACTGACAGCATACTGAGTGATGACGTTTGTGCTGAATTCTCTGATGATCATGAAGACGTTTTACATATGGATGATGGTGATGGTGATGATGGTGTGGATGATGGTGGTGATGGTGATGATGATGGTGCTTTCAGTCTGGAGGACCATTTTGAGGATCTTGATAGAGAAAATGTTGGTAGCTACAGCCCATTTCCATCAAAGCTATTTGCATTACTCTTTATCTTAGTGAATTCTCCACATCCAATGGTGAGGGTACATTTTTTACAGTGTTTTTTATTTATATCTGTGTACATAGGGTGAAAACTGAAAACCTCTCATTTGTGTGGTTTATTCTTAAGCAACTTGACATGACAGTTCCCAGTCTTGCCAGTGTTAAAGCTTTCAAACTACCAAACATGGAACCACCTATGCGGGTACAAAAACATGGGATAAATATTCAAAAATTACATGCTTTCATTTGTTCCAGCATGCTACTGCCGAAGGAATAACTTTTTACTCAATTTCATTGACATCTATAATACGTCAATGCCTAGGTCGTTTGGATGTTTCTACAAATCTGTTCAGGTATCCAGTGTGTGGCCAGAACTCATTCACGTAAGCCATTAATACTTACTGCTGTTGTGCACGAGTTATTTAAATTTCACGTTTTAGTGAGATATACCATGCACAAGCTTGGTGTAACAATCCACGTTTCCTTTCACCAATGGTTAAACTGCTTGATGGAACCTCAATATTTCTAAGAGATTGTGTGAGTTTTTTTCATCCTATACTTGGAATTGCCACTGGTGTTGTGACAAAATTCTTTTATAAGGTTAGGAAATGTATGGTTTAATAAAATGAGTAAATAGAATAAATACGTTCTGTAGGGGAATTGCAAGGATGTGCTCACTGAAATTGAACCACTTCTCAATGTTGAACAGTTCCAGCAAATGGTGCCCACAACTACAGTTACACATATGGCCCTAGACAGTGCAATATTGCATGAAAAGGCAGTTGTTACACTTGCTGATATTATTTGTTTAGCTACTCCTCCACGCCAAATTGTTCGAATGGCATCTACAGATTCAGGCTTTGTTAGAATGGATCTTGAGGTATGCTTTCTTGTATTGTGTTCAAGTATAAGTAATGTGTCTGTGTCCCTTAAAAAGGAAACAGCGGCTTACTTTTCTCAACATCCACTAAAAGTCAAGGCAGCTGGAAAAAGAATTCTAATGTTACCACTTATTCTTTTTAGCGATGACACCAGTGGTAACAAGTCAAAGAAGTGGCATAAATTTGAGTCTTGGTACCTTTCTTTGGCTGGGCTTCCACGTTCTCATAATACCCGACGCGATAACATCCATTTTGTGTGCTGCTCTGACAAAGTATCCCCCATTGATCTAGGAGGACCAATTGCACAAGAATTGACAATGTTAGAAACTGAAGGAACATTTGTGTTTGATGCGTTGTACCAGGAGATGGTCTTGGTGCTAGCTCCTTTACTGTGTATTGTCTGTGACAATCCACGAGCTTCTGAACTTTTGAACCACCTTGGGAGTGCAGCAATAAAGTTTTGCCGTATTTGTATGGTGAGTACAGTGTACCTGTGTGTGCATTGAATGTGTAATAAATTAAAGTCATAAATTTTATCTCAGACTAGCAGGACAAAAAGTCCTGATATGGTTTGTGTCAAGCGTACAAAGGAAATTGCATTACAACAGATAACAGATATCCTTGCACAACGTACTGAAAGTGAGAGAGTGGAACAAAGAAAAGCTGTTGGATTAAGAGAGGATGATAATCCACTTCTTACCATGCCTGCTGACCTCTACGAGTAAGGAAACTTCATTAGTATAGGTGTGTACTTGTATTTTTCTATACAGAAGCACACCTGTGGAAGTTTTGCACACATTATTGTTGGGGACGTGCAAGCACATTCTGAAAATACTAATGCCAAAGTTTTCAGCACAGCAGAAGAGAGAGATCCTTGCCAGAATAAGGGCATTCAACACATCCGGGTTTAATACTAAGATGTACGGCAATGTATGCCAGTACTATCAATCCTTTGTAGGTCGGGACTTCAAAGGATGGGCCCAGATGTGTTTATTTATACTGGGTCCATATTTGAATGAAGGAGACTCTGAAGTACTGCTTGCATTTACGAAGGTTAGTATCCTTATGAACATCTACATGTGTATAAGTTAAGCTTTGCAAATTTTCAATGCAGGTGTTTCAGATCGCCTATTGCGACATCTTTAAAGCTTCATCTGCTGATTCATGCAGGAATGTTTGTCAAGCATTTGTTGATTCAGCCAAGCGTCACATGCCAACTCTACTAGATAAGCAAAAAACACACCTTCTCCTCCATCTTGTGGATTGCATGGTTCAGTTTGGTCCATCTTCAGCTTTCAGTGCAGAAAGGTATATTGAAGGTGTCATGAAATCTGTTTAGATAAATCTTTTCACAGATTTGAGTCGTTTAATGCCAATGTTCGGACATATAACATATTTGGCAACAGATTGGCTCCTAGTAGGGACATAGCTCAACGGTTTTCCACATTGCAACATTTGCGCTACATCTGTTCTGATGGTGTGGGTGCGAATGAAAGGTACACAGTGAATTTATATTCTTTAATTCCACATTGAATATTTCTAAATGTAGGTGTGGCATTGACCTAAAGCATATCTACTCAATGCCACTTGTGCAACACTTGCTATGTGGCACTTCTATGCAGGAAATATATGAGCACAGAGCAATTTACCAACAAGGAGCGCCTCGAAAGGTAAACAGCAAGTACTTGACTTGGATAGCCATATTTATATTCTATTCCAACTTAGGTGTCAAGGTGTTTAAGAACTTTGTCCACCTTGCGTCTTGTTTCTGTTGGAAGGCAAAATACCACGCTAGACATTTTGTTGCAGTGTGGCATACACTATGATCTTGTGCTGGGATCCGTTACGCTAACAGAGCGCGTCACAGAATGTGGTGCAGTTATGTCACAGGAACGCAAACTTGTGAATTCTGGGGACTTCATAGAAGCTGTCACATCACAGTTTGAGGTAAGACTTGAAGAGATTTTTCCAACATACATTTTCACTCAAATTCAGATGCAGTATGGTATCTTGCTAGCTACGTTCAAGCGTAATGATGGCAGTGTTCACTGCCTTGTTCAAGGCTTTCAAAAACTGGAGACTACTGATGGGCAGGCCATTAAGAATTCATATGACTGCCCTCTTCTTGAACTTAGCCGAACAATCTTCTGTACTCCAAGCAGCAATGTCAGACGTGCAGTGTCACTTGTTCATGAATGCAGTGATTCGTGTGCGTTTCTGGAGACCACAGCAGTGGACAACGTTGAAAGAGAAGAGGTCTCAATCCAATCCAAACTGTTGTTCAAGCATGATTGGCAAAATTATCTGTATTGTTACAATGTTTATTGCGCACTCTAATTAGAAATCTATTCATTACATATATATAGATAACTACATAAACATTACCTTATTGGGAAAAATGTATTATAAGCACTATGCGAATAGCTATATAAACAATGCCTTATGAGGAACTCCTATATCTGATACGGTATGTAAGTCATTATGTAACATATTGATACAAAAAACCGCTACAGGAAGTATGAACAATTTGCGCCAGATTGTTACTCTACATACTTTGGTACATATTGATATCATACTTTGTATCATATTGATATCATATTTGGATCATATTGTATACATTTTGAGTCAGGAATTGCAATTTGGCTGTGTATCACGTGAAAGACTTTTTTCAAATGAGCGGCAAACGACGTTTCTGCTACCACTGTAGCGAGTATGTGAGCAAATCGACGTATTTTGAACACCAGAAAGAACTAATCAGCAGGAAATCCAACGATGACTCTCTGCAATTACAAGATGGTATTTTACTAATTTAAGTGACGATCGGCCGATTTGCTAAAATTGTCTTGACCCAGATGAACATACAGACGATTTCGATTCATCCAACGATGAACCTGAGTATATAGGTGCGTGACGGCATGTGTTGGCCTACAAGTGTGCATTCTAATACATTCTTGTCTTGCTTCCCTTCATGCCCTCAGTAAGTGCGCAACAGTGCTGGCCTTCTACTAATCTGAATCAATGCCAATACACCTGTGTATGTGACGGTGGTCCGACATAGGGTGAGTCAACTGTTCACTCTTCTATGTGTTTACATGTACAGTATTGTAATCATAACATTCCCTGGTATAGGTGTGTATTGTATGTCAGCTAGTGTTGCCCTTCTGACAGAGCTGTCTCTGTGATGGGCAGGGAGTGTGATCTTGTTGTGACACTTTGGGTGTCTTTCCTCTTGTGCCTGGGTAGCATTCTGTATGTGCATGTGGTGATTAATTAGAATATCAAGCCAACTGTATGTCGACTAGTGTTGCCCTTCTGACAGAGCTGTCTCTGTGATGGGCAGGGAGTGTGATCTTGTTGTGACACTTTGGGTGTCTTTCCTCTTGTGCCTGGGTAGCATTCTGTATGCGCATGTGGTGATTAATTAGAATATCAAGCCAACTGTATGTCGACTAGTGTTGCCCTTCTGACAGAGCTGTCTCTGTGATGGGCAGGGAGTGTGATCTTGTTGTGACACTTTGGGTGTCTTTCCTCTTGTGCCTGTGTAGCATTCTGTATGTGCATGTGGTGATTAATTAGAATATCAAGCCAACTGTATGTCGACTAGTGTTGCCCTTCTGACAGAGCTGTCTCTGTGATGGGCAGGGAGTGTGATCTTGTTGTGACACTTTGGGTGTCTTTCCTCTTGTGCCTTGGTAGCATTCTGTATGTGCATGTGGTGTTTAATTAGAATATCAAGCCAACTGTATGTCGGCTAGTGTTGCCCTTCTGACAGAGCTGTCTCTGTGATGGGCAGGGAGTGTGATCTTGTTGTGACACTTTGGGTGTCTTTCCTCTTGTGCCTGTGTAGCATTCTGTATGTGCATGTGGTGATTAATTAGAATATCAAGCCAACTGTATGTCGGCTAGTGTTGCCCTTCTGACAGAGCTGTCTCTGTGATGGGCAGGGAGTGTGATCTTGTTGTGACACTTTGGGTGTCTTTCCTCTTGTGCCTGGGTAGCATTCTGTATGTGCATGTGGTGATTAATTAGAATATCAAGCCAACTGTATGTCGGCTAGTGTTGCCCTTCTGACAGAGCTGTCTCTGTGATGGGCAGGGAGTGTGATCTTGTTGTGACACTTTGGGTGTCTTTCCTCTTGTGCCTGGGTAGCATTCTGTATGTGCATGTGGTGATTAATTAGAATAGCAAGCCAACTGTATGTCGGCTAGTGTTGCCCTACTGACAGAGCTGTCTCTGTGATGGGCAGGGAGTGTGATCTTGTTGTGACACTTTGGGTGTCTTTCCTCTTGTGCCTGTGTAGCATTCTGTATGTGCATGTGGTGATTAATTAGAATATCAAGCCAACTGTATGTCGGCTAGTGTTGCCCTTCTGACAGAGCTGTCTCTGTGATGGGCAGGGAGTGTGATCTTGTTGTGACACTTTGGGTGTCTTTCCTCTTGTGCCTGTGTAGCATTCTGTATGTGCATGTGGTGATTAATTAGAATAGCAAGCCAACTGTATGTCGGCTAGTGTTGCCCTACTGACAGAGCTGTCTCTGTGATGGGCAGGGAGTGTGATCTTGTTGTGACACTTTGGGTGTCTTTCCTCTTGTGCCTGGGTAGCATTCTGTATGTGCATGTGGTGATTAATTAGAATATCAAGCCAACTGTATGTCGGCTAGTGTTGCCCTACTGACAGAGCTGTCTCTGTGATGGGCAGGGAGTGTGATCTTGTTGTGACACTTTGGGTGTCTTTCCTCTTGTGCCTGGGTAGCATTCTGTATGTGCATGTGGTGATTAATTAGAATATCAAGCCAACTGTATGTCGGCTAGTGTTGCCCTTCTGACAGAGCTGTCTCTGTGATGGGCAGGGAGTGTGATCTTGTTGTGACACTTTGGGTGTCTTTCCTCTTGTGCCTGGGTAGCATTCTGTATGTGCATGTGGTGTTTAATTAGAATATCAAGCCAACTGTATGTCGGCTAGTGTTGCCCTACTGACAGAGCTGTCTCTGTGATGGGCAGGGAGTGTGATCTTGTTGTGACACTTTGGGTGTCTTTCCTCTTGTGCCTGGGTAGCATTCTGTATGTGCATGTGGTTTAGAGTATCAAGCCAACTGTATGGAACTGTTTGAACTCTATCCTTGGTATTAGAGCAGAGAGTCATGTTACCATGGTGGGTGTGGTCAGGTCAGGTAAGCCGATAACTAAACGTATATGTATTGTGTGCATGTGTACTGAGTCAGGAGTTGTTTGAACTATCCTTGGTATTAGATGTCCTGCACACTTGGTATTTGCCAACCATGTCAGGGTGATGGTTCAGCAGAGAGTCATGTGACCATGGTGGGTGTGGTCATACATCGGGTAAGCTAAGGTTCAATTACCAATTTTCTCTGTCTCATACACATGCACTTTCTTGGTTCTGCAGGAGTTGTATCTGTACCTTCCTCTGTCGTCCCCAGCAGCAAGCTTAAATTTGACTGGTGCTTTATTTTTTACACGTGTAGTAATTCGTAATTGTAAACATGTTGCTGTTATATTGATTGATTTGGAACCAGCGGGGCACGATGAGCCAATCACTCGTTTTAACGCGCGTGATGCACCTTAAGGGGGTAACAAGTGCTACAATGTACTAACGATAACATCACTAGAAAGCGCGGGTGAACACGTCGCTCTCTAGTTTATATATTAAGTTACGATCACAGTTTGCAGACGGGGGCGTGGCATGTAAACATCGGGACTAGGAAAAGATTTTGGTTGCGAATACATGACGTCCATCAGCTAATGTCGTTCCTTATTATTGGAACTGCATGCTTCTCGGGCTAGGCCACTGCCCGTGCCTTGCATCATTCATCGAGATATCGATGCTTATATATAAGCAGCAGAGCCAATTATCGTATAACTGCATCATAATTATTATGATTATTGTATTGGCGGTGCTGTACTTGTACGTATGTAGTTGCTTTTGTGCATATATAAGCAGCTGTACATATGTAGTTGCTTTGGTGCATATATAAGCAGCTGTACATATGTAGTTGCTTTGGTGCTTATATAAGCAGCAGAGCCAATATTATCGTATAACTGCATCATAATTATTATGATTATTGTATCGGCGGTGCTGTACATATGTAGTTGCTTTGGTGCATGTTGCATGGGGCTGTCAGCTAATTAATAAAAGCGTCATATCACCATTCAATGTTCAACTCAAGTTCATCGTATCCCATGCATGCCTAGGTCGTAGCTGTCATGCTCAATTCACAGACACAGTACACTAGCTTAATATATATAATAATGATTATTATGTATATCATATATTAATGTACATGTATAGTTCATATTTGCCTTGCTTGTAATTGTGTGCTACAATGTTATTACTGAGGACAATTTCAATTTTCACGTACATCAGGTGTATTTGGCTATCGAATTAAGTATAACAACTGAATCTTGGACAGTACATTTTGTAAATAAAATATAAAATAATAAATACGGATATAATACCAATATATGTATATGCACGGATTGCATGCAGATATCGATATCAGTTGTGCACGTATAATATAAATGATATTATTATAGATTAAGCAATTAATGACATACCCGGTCCGTACCGTACGCACTTCATGTATATATACTTTTGGTAATATCAAAGCCAATGGCTTGAAACTATATATGCTTCCTAGACTCTTTCATTGTCATTTTCACGGTGGGTAATCTAGTGACTGTATCGGACCGATGGGCCGGTGAACGTTACTAGTGATATAAGATAAGGAGATGGTATATATTAGTGCGCTCGCTGATACAATGTCGGTTAATCGAATAGTCTCATCTTGCAGTTTTATAGAGGACATTGACAACAATGACAAGTGGCATGTAGAATTGTACATGCCGCCTGTGACATGTACAAGTCCAATTTTAAATTAACAAAATAATTATCCCTCACGTGACCTAATCTTTTTTGGCGGTTAAAAAAAAAGGGGTGGATGTAGCCAGTATATTTCCAATGGTGAATTTAGGCTGGCACGAGTACAGTGTAGCTGTATTAGGAGCAATAAGGTTAGCCCGATCCTTATTCTAGTTACTATGTCTTTATTAACGTTTCGCTTCATTTTTCAGTTTAAGTCTCAGTTGTTGACAACGTCTTCTAGGTAAGAGAAGTGTACTTTAGTAGCCAAATTGTCGTCGGATAGGATTTTCAAATGGATGCCACACTGTAAGTTGGTATTTTTATTATGGTTTGTGTTCTACATGTATTAGCAGCAGTGTGACGCGTCTTACGCCAATCAAGGTTAGTATACATTCTCCTAAACCACATTGCTTCCGTACTCCCTGATCCGAACAATGGCAATGTAATGAGCGTATCAAGTTATCTGGTAAGTCATTTGTGTAGCATTCAACATTACATTGTGGTGCTTAGTGTTCTGCAGGCGTTCGAGGACATCATACGGATATAACAGGTTGGATTTGAGAATGTATTTCAATAGGTCTATTCGTATGATGTGTTATTGTTTTAATACAGAGAGCAAAAAGAAGAAAATTGGAATCGTAAGCTGACATTATTTGATGCCTGTTTATGTTGTTTACTTTTTAATCCTATCTTAGGTCATCCTTCTGAAGTCACGCAGGCCTGAATGTACAATTCTTATGCATACATGTATATGCTTTTCCAAGTTATATGTGTATTCAAATATCAAAATTAAACATCATTTAACTATTAATAATGAGTTCAGGGAATGGGGCGGGGCTAGCTTGGATGCTGTTTATTGATTTTGATAAACCTTAAATTAATTAATTAACGACACATTTGAATGACAACTACAGTGGGGACGAGAGAAATCACGATGAAACAACGTAAGCTCGCGGTATTGTTCATGTACTCGCGCGGATGAATGTCACGGCCCGCAATACTGTTCGTGAGTAATCGGTCCGAACGCGGGTAGGTGAGCCTGAATCCAACGTAATCCGTCACGTCAGGATTACAAATGAATTTACGTGACGTTACGGGCCCGCAGCAGGGCAGTCGAATTGCTGTGAATAACGGCAAGACCAATAACGGCATGCGGCTTGAATAAATTGAACTATACATAATTTTTAACAAAGATTCCTGCACATCTTTTACCTGGTCAACACATTAGGCCATTCCAAATGTGATCATAGTTTTCCGTCCTCCGCCCGCGCTATTATAGGCTACCCGCGTCCATTATTCTAATTATCGGAATATTTATTTGAATGTTTATCGGAATACTTATGTGTTTGAGATGTTGATTAACGTGTCCGTGTACGACGAATGTTGCCATACAACAGTGCTGAGTTGCATTGGACTATTTTATCTGCCGAGGAACACCTAAACATATAAACAAGTATAAGTATTTAATATTAAAAACCTGTCCGGAAGGTAGCAATCTTCTTATGTTTAACTGGACAGGTTATTTCTGTAAGAATCGATGAGCAAACAGGACTATAAAATACATGCAGGAAGTAAGAGTCGGACAGAGGAAGAAGGATCTATCCAGTGTTGGCGACTATTACCTGAATTGTGGTGAAGTTACTCAATCTTTTGGTCAGTTTTTGAAATATGTAGTTTCAAGGAACACCGAGGTGGATTTCCCTCAGAGGATGTTCTAGAAGTTGATCTATCCTTGTCAAGAGATGCATTTCAAATAATGCTAAATGCACAAAAGAAAATCAACATCAACACATAACACATGCACGCATCATTATACTGAGTGTAGTCCAAGAAGATGTCCGCCATTTAAATAAGAGCCGCTTTAATAGAAAAGACTTGCGTATTTCTAAGCCCAAAGCGCCTCAGACATCAGCAGCTACAGCTCCGGATATACAACGCCATCATTTTCAGTTCTGCCACCTTTCGCTTTCACGCCTGATGATGTAAGATAGATAATTAATACATTGATTTTTAATAATTTATATGTAAATAATGCCGCCCGCCCGCATGGGTTTTGGAAAAAGGTCCGGACGGGAAACTATTATCACATTTGGAATGGCCTTATCATGGACAGAGGCACGCAATGCGATCGCGGGTACATACAAGGTGATTACTGCACAGCGTCGCGCTCTGGGAATAACATGTTATTGCGGCTGCATTTATCGATTAAGTACATGTTTATAAAGCGCAATAACATCCGGGGCCGGCCAGCACACATATGTGTCTATGCAATTCAAACCTATGTGTCTCTTCTGAAGAGGATTTTGACTCCAGCCATTAATGCAAGACTCTTCTGTAGAATATACACATGTATACCGGGTGTCCCGCACGAAAGAAAGTAATGCTTTTGAACGGGAATAACTTTTGATAGAAGTATGAAAAAAAAATTTTTTTAGAAACTAACAACTTGAGGTTAGTGTTTACATCATTTTATTTACAAGTTATTAACGATGCTTAATTAACTTTAATCGACACAACAAATTAACAACTTTAAAAGTGAAACCATGTTTAGACACCCGTTTCGAAGCCAAAAACAAAATGATCATATTTTTTTTCACCTCTTAAACTTAAAGTAAGATGCAACAACTATTTCACCTCGGTTGCGCATGCTCGCTTGTTACACTTCATTGCATACGCAGGTCCCGTTCCAAGACTAGTGACGAACCATTGACGCACCGTATTAGCTCCACCCCTTCAACTTGCACATTACACGTGCCACTGAGCCCCACCCCACATTCGTCCCTCGAATTGCTTAACTCTTAATTGTTTGAGATCGAGCTACGCCTTACGCAGTACAAAACCACACTGGAGAATGTCTTCGATGCAAATGGTAGGTGAGTTAAAGGCACGAACGACTGGGTGCCTATTGGCATACAGTGTACGTACGGGTACACGCACACATGGTGCAGTCCATGCATCAAGCAAACTATGGATCCTTCCAGCTAGCTGTACACTAATAGCTGGTATATGCCTGTAATACTAGAGAAGCCGCGTGTATACTGCCTATAGCTCCTACTAATATTGAAGCCTAAGGCTTCTTAGTGTGCTGTTTAGTTACGGATGTGTGTGTGAAAGAAAGTGCCGAACTGTTTATGCATTCATTTCGACAGTATTCAGGAACTGT
This sequence comes from Ephydatia muelleri, assembly GCA_013339895.1. Taxonomy (NCBI): domain Eukaryota; kingdom Metazoa; phylum Porifera; class Demospongiae; order Spongillida; family Spongillidae; genus Ephydatia; species Ephydatia muelleri. Next base: position 1,856,638 of record JABACO010000006.1, read on the forward strand.
ATATATGGCTCTCAACTGGTATGCATGTGTATTTGTATGTCATGGTGACTTGTGTTCAAATCTGTGGTGTGTGCTAAGTCTAATCAGTTTTAAAACCAACGTTGTTCATTAAGTAAGAGAGTGAGCAGTTTCACCAACATCAGGATGCCTCTGTAGCACTTACAACTGGGCATGACTTGTAAAAATAATAGCACCTAATTCTCAGATCTAAATGTAATGTTGAGATGATCTTCAAGTGTCAGTGAATTCTTATTTGGTTGTTTCATGTAAATTTATACAGTTTGTAAAAAATATATTTGGTGTTGTAGGTGGGTGTACTGTTGAGTAGCTTTGAAAAACATTCACAAGCTTCCTATTAGAGCTTAGTATTTCAATACTAGTCATTTGCGTGTTTCAAAAGTATTTCTCATCCAATGGAAGCAATCTGCTTATATGCCTGTTCGTCACTAAAGAGCATGTCACTTTGTCATGGAAGGCAACTTCACTCACAAAATAGAGCTGTTAAAACCCCATGTTTGTTACTTTTGTTACTTTCTACTGTGTGGTTGTCCAATCCAAAATACTCACCCAGTGAGTTTACCCTATCCATGACCTAAATACTGATGCAACACTAGAGAATACCTTGCAACCAGATTAAACCTTCAGGCTACCAAATATCCATCACATTCTTGCATCAACAGGGCAATACATTTTAATTTCACACCAAGAGCTATTACAACACACACATCACACATAGCTAGCTACCTCTCTTCCAGCAGTTGTTTGAACAAATACAATATTAATCCTCCAGGGATACTCAAGGCTTTTGAATCAACACACACATTGCATAACGACAAACTAAATACTTAATACTTTGCCATGGTTTGAATGTAATTGATCGTAAGCCCATTTCTGACTTACATGTGCACTCTTACTAGTGTCTGATGCAGTGCCTTAAATGAACAAACCCACTTGATACATGCATGCATGCATGCAGCTATGCAAATTCACATGCCATATTAATCATCTCAAAACACCACATTGTGCATGTCTTTCCAATGATAGCAGCGTGTCTTCCCAATGATAGCATGATGTGCATGTCTTCCCAATGATAGCATGGTGTGCATGTCTTCCCAATGATAGCATGGTGTGCATGTCTTCCCAATGATAGCATGATATGCATGTCTTCCCAATGATAGCATGGTGTGCATGTCTTCCCAATGATAGCATGGTGTGCATGTCTTCCCAATGATAGCATGGTGTGCATGTCTTCCCAATGATAGCATGGTGTGCATGTCTTCCCAATGATAGCATGGTGTGCATGTCTGCCCAATGATAGCATGTCTTCCCAATTACTTTCATTCAGTTATAAACATAATGGATGCGGGCCAAGCTTTGCAAATTGATTATTCCAATACATGGCAGATAGACTGTTGAAAATGAATGATGCATCGAAGCTATACATGTAGGTCATGTAACTGTTCTCTGAATGCATGCATGACTGTTTTCACGCATCTGTCTCATTGAATGTCAAATACTTTACCTTGAAATCTGGTGTCTGAAAGGTTATGCAGAAGTGTTATTAATCATATGCATTGTCACTGTCCAATGTAGGCATTACCGAAACACTGTTCCTTTATTGATGCAGTTCAAGAGGTTATCTCTTATACATATATCAGGCAGCGCTGTCCTTATCTATGTTTGTATATCTGTCGTTAGTCAACTTCGTTTATTGGATTTGTCTGTGGATACAATAATAATTATGGTGCTGCTATTTTTTTTGCAACATGGTGACAAGGTTTTTTTAATGCATCTTGGTGCATGTGAAATGATTGTATTGTGAAACATTCTGCAGGGTGGGCATTAATTAATATGGCTTCTCAAAGGGAACAGGCGCACACACACACACACACATTAGTATTATGCATGGGAGGGAGACCGCTTCTCTTTCATTGTTTTATTTCTGAATTCTTTGAGAGTCGGCATTGCCCTCTATAAAATGTCTCTTCTTCATGGAGTGATGAGGCATGGAGTTTTATTAACCCTACATTTCAACACAAGTGTATCACATTTTGGCATGTTTTAGAAGTTTGCAAGAATAACACTGAGAATCACTGTGTAGAGGACATTTCTAGAATATCAAAAAACTTGAAATTATGCGCTAGATCCCTTTTCACTGTAATGATTCCATTTATACTCAAATGATGACATCATTATTATTGTGTACTGACATATTTAGACACATGTTTACAACCGATTGAAATTAGAAAGGACGTGCATTGCCTTGTTCACTTAGGAACTTTGCTCCCATGACAAATATAGCAAAGAATGATGTCCGTGTACTGCAATATTTACTGCTTCTAAAAGTGTTGTGTGTGTAGCTAACAGAGCCTATTGCAGTGACTTTGAAAGAATTCATCAACTGTAATATTGGACAAGAAAACCTCTGTACCATTGTGTAGAGCTGATGTTAATTGAACTGCACTGCCGCAATTTTGTGTGACCGCACATGTTCGTAAAGACAAAATGATGTCTGCTTTTCACTAGCCTGGGGACCGGAGGAGTCGAATTTAGTCATCTGGTCCCCAGATGCGGTCTCACAAGGTTCGCATGAGTACCCGTGATAAACACTGGGGTCCCGTCACGCATAAATTGATCTGGGCAAAATAGAATCCGATCGGATCAATTTTTGCGCCAAACTTCATCCGACGGAGCAATATAGGATAGCTTGTCCGCAGCGGGCCGGATAGGCTGTCCGGCTGGACTCACTATCTTACGATACACTGTCCTCATACGGGCAATTCATCCTAGGAGTTTTGGTCCGCGTTATGACACGCCCCCCAGCGGCGGATCCAGGATTTCTGGAGGGGGGGGGGTCTAATAACTATATTCACAAGCGGGGGTGGGTACGGAAGGGGGCGTGCCCTTCACGTAACAGCTAGGGGGTCTGGGGGAGCGCTGTAAGCTCCCCCAGTGGGGGCTGGGGCGAAGCCCCAGCCGCTTTTTCACTTTTGCGTTTATTTAGCATGAAAATAAGCATACTTTGAAAGTGTATTCAATATTGATAGCTAGCAAGCGCAATATTCGAATTGATTAATATACGCGTGTAGAAGCCTGCGTGAGTCAACGTGGTCGTGGATAAGGATAGCGAATAGAAAACTCTACGCAAAGCCATTGTGACTGTATTCTGGTCTAAACGACACACACGTTTTACCTTTAATATTATTATATACCTACTTGATTTAGCTCTACCTGTTTCCTGAGGTAAACTATCTTCTTTTGATCGCTTACTTCTTGATCGCACAATTCCATCGCGCAGCAGTAATACTAATTAAACACGCTTGGAGGGCCTTGGCTTTAGACCCCCCCACACACACACACACACTCACACACACACTTTGGGTCGAATGCTAACTCGCTAATCAGTTCACTCGCGTTGCTTCCTTTTTCAACTCGTCAATCATGTAATTAATTATTCATATGTTAATTTATTCATAGCTGGTCGGGCCGAGGGGGGGGGGGTCTTTAGACCCCTTAGACCCCCCCCCCCTGGATCCGCCACTGCCCCCCCCCCCCCCCCCCCCCCCCCGACACACACGACACACGCCATATTAGAGTCATGCTGCCACGGCATGTCTGACGTGCATGGAATTTTATATACATCATGCATAATACATCATGATGGTACATCTAGTACACGAGTGCAGAAGTGGAAGTTGTAATTCCATGAAGAAATGAAATTAATTTAATTTTGATGTTGCACATACATCACTTCTTCTATTTCAGTATTAGAATATAAGGACGCATTTAAACAAGTTATGTTACTGTAATTAAAATAATAATGATGCATGTGGGCGCGTTTCATGAATTTCAAATACAGTATTGACGAATTACGAAGTACAGTATTATGCATTCTGAAAGCTGGATGACTGAGCCTTAAATCAGTTGTTATGTATTGAGAATCAGATAGTATTTAAAAGCTATAAAACATCGAAGTAATATCATTATCTGAAAACGTTACATGAAACATTGTATCTGTTGGATCCTGTAAACATTTATGACCTCATGCAGTTCTATATACCATTGGCATTATCGGTGTCAACTTGCTAAGTAAGAAATTTCTTTGCTACTGATGTGCCATTAAGATGACATAACTCTTCCTTCAGTGTCCTTACAAGGAGATGAGAGATCACTGAGATTATAATGTGACTGTACTTTGCATCAGCGATAAAACTTTATTTAGAATTTCAGTAGATCTCATTTGAATAAGTTTTATCAATCAAAAATATTATCATGACTAAAATTAAAGACTAGATGCTTATACTTTTCGAAACAGCTAATCCAACCCCGAAACGTATGTTGCATGGCGGGAAACGTGTGTTGCATGGTGGGGAACGTGTGTTGCATGGTGGGAAACGTATGTTGCATGGTGGGAAACGTATGTTGCATGGCGGGAAACGTGTGTTGCATGGCGGGAAACGTATGTTGCATGGTGGGAAGCGTATGTTACGTGGTAGGAAACGTATGTTACATGGTGGGAAACGTGTGTTGCATGGTGGGAAACGTATATGTTGCATGGTGGGAAACGTATGTTGCATGGTGGGAAACGTATGTTACGTGGTGGGGAACGTGTGTTACATGGCGGGAAACGTATGTTGCATGGTGGGAAATGTATGCTGCATGGTGGGAAACGTATGTTGCATGGCGGGAAACGTGTGTTGCATGGCGGGAATTGTATGTTGCATGGTGGGAAACGTGTGTTGCATGGTGGGAAACGTATATGTTGCATGGTGGGAAACGTATGTTGCATGGTGGGAAACGTATGCTACCGTATGTTGCATGGTGGGAAACGTATGTTACATGGTGGGAAACGTATGTTACATGGTGGGAATTGTATGTTGCATGGTGGGAAACGTATGTTACGTGGTGGGGAACGTGTGTTACATGGCGGGAAACGTATGTTGCATGGTGGGAAATGTATGCTGCATGGTGGGAAACGTATGTTGCATGGTGGGAATTGTATGTTGCATGGTGGGAAACGTGTGTTGCATGGTGGGAAACGTATGTTGCATGGTGGGAAATGTATGCTGCATGGTGGGAAACGTATGTTGCATGGTGGGAAACGTATGCTACCGTATGTTGCATGGTGGGAAACGTATGTTACATGGTGGGAATTGTATGTTGCATGGTGGGAAACGTATGTTACGTGGTGGGGAACGTGTGTTACATGGTGGGAAACGTATGTTACATGGTGGGAATTGTATGTTGCATGGTGGGAAACGTATGTTACGTGGTGGGGAACGTGTGTTACATGGCGGGAAACGTATGTTGCATGGTGGGAAATGTATGCTGCATGGTGGGAAACGTATGTTGCATGGTGGGAAACGTATGTTGCATGGTGGGAATTGTATGTTGCATGGTGGGAAACGTGTGTTGCATGGCGGGAAACGTGTGTTGCATGGTGGGAAATGTATGTTACATGGCGGGAAACGTATGTTGCATGGTGGGAAACGTATGTTGCATGGCGGGAAACGTGTGTTGCATGGCGGGAAACGTATGTTGCATGGTGGGAAACGTATGTCGCATGGGAAATGTATGTTGCATGGTGGGAAACATATGTTGCATGGTGCATGGGAAAACTGTAATACTTTTGATCGTACCCAAAAATGATTCATTGAAGCCGCTAATGGATGAGTTTCACTGACTTTAGGCAAACAGTATCAGCTGTGGCTGCAGGGTCAGCTTGTTTTCACGTTGTGAATGACGGACCATGCATGCTCTATGACCGTATATAATCAATGCTGTGATTCCCCTTCTCTGACATCCTGCATACGCGTAGCACCCCCTTGGTGTAGGATAGCGTGCAGCTACTGACTTGACGTGTACCACCTGTAGTGTTCTTCCCCTTGATGCATCACTTGGTAAAGGATGCCAAAGCGGTGTTCATCAGTATGAACATGTTTTTATGGTGCTTTTGTAAAGACCAAATATCGAGATTATAATTACACGTCACTCATTTCAATAATCAACACTGGAACTTGTATTGCAATGTGCAGGCCATACACTGTTAAAAAAAGGGTGCGGTTGCCACAACACACTTAGGGGTGTTCGTACGCCTGTTAGAAATAACACCCCATGGAGTGTAGTGGTAACCGCTCAGGAGTGTTACAGCCAACACCCCTGAAGTGTAGCCAATACACTTTATAGGGTGTTGACAAAGGCATCAATAGTTCGTGCATGCACTGTAATCTTACGATACAACATAAATTGATCTTAATAAACTATACAACAACAGTTGATGATTTTAATAAAAAGTTGACAACAAATACAAACATACATGTACAACAAAACTATAAACATGTCTTTAGGGCCTATACGACGATCGAGTAGTCCTGGAGTGTTTCTCTGCATGCTTCGAACACTAAACAAATGAAGGAAACACATGCATATATATAACGGTCAGGTTCCAATATGAGACATGTCTAACCTTTTTAAGTGAATCTTGGGTGCAGCCATCAGTCCGATGACGGTCATGTTCGCTAAGCAGATCGGTGACAATAACAACATCAATCGTACCGATTGTTAAGCTTACCTCGAAGGCTTGCTAGAGCCAGCGTGTCATATGACCTTTGTAAGGGCGTTCGCGACAAGGTACTTACCTGCCTTAAGCAGTGGCTCGTTATAGTGGGTAGCGCAGCACACAGTAGTAGCCGAATTTTCCTTAGCTAGAGCGTATAAACAGGCATTCCGGTCCGATCGCGAACTGCTGTTCTCGATGAACTCTCTTCAAAGCGCTCAACTCGTCTTACTCAAATGCATCGCTCAACGCTGGAAGGAAACAAATAGCTTACCAAAAAGTCGTGTAACACCGAACTTACTTGTTCATAAATAACACAACGTGTTTCTAAAGGTCACGCATGCGCAACGAAATATATTTTTAGCATGAACTTACATGTATATTTGTTCAACATGTCTCACGATGACAAGAAAGGACACAAATAGCTAGGGTACACTGTAGGTATTCAGGATGTCTAAGATATAGAGTTGTCCAAATGTGAGGAAAGCTATACAGGACTTTTGAGTAGTTCCAATTGCACTTCTCTCAGAGTGTCCAACAGTATTTCTGTGTATGTGTGAATGTGTGTGTACATGTATGCATACACATACACACATGAATTATACACATACACACATGTGCATGTGTGTTAATATGTGTGCATTGTGTGTGTGAATTCGTGTGTATGTGTGTATGTGTGTATGTGCATGTGTGCCATGTGAGTAATCAGGCCTGTAGCCAGGGGGTTGGTCAATCCCCCTTGTTTGATGCCTGATTGTGAGGGCCCCCCCCCCCCCCTTTTCATATTTGGCTAAATGTGAGGCCCCACCTCCCCCCTACCCCAACAGTCCTGCAGTCCTATTAATCGACCCCCCCCCCCCCCCTGCCAGACTTCCTGCCTACGAGCCTGCGTATGCATGTGTACATGTGTGCATTGTGTGTGCATGTGTGTGCATGTGTTCAGATGTGTAAGTGTGTGTCTGTCATGCACATGTGTGCATGTGTGTGCATGTGTGTGTGCATGTGTGTGCATGTGTGTGCATGTGTGTGCATGTGTGTATGTCTGCACGTGTGTGCATGTGTGCATTGTGTGTGTTAGCATGTGTATACGTGTGTGTTGTGTGTTGCACATGTGTGTGCATGTGTGTGTATGTGTATGTATGTGTCTGTACGTGTGTTAGCATGAGTCTGTCATGTACGTGGTACATGTGTGTGTGCATGTGTGTGCATGTGTGTGTGCGCAGCGTGTGTGCATGTGTGCATTGTGTGTGTGTGCATGTGTATGTGTGGCATGTGTGTGTGTACATGTGTGTGACGCACATGTGTATACATGTGTGTGTGGTTATGTGTATTTGTGTGTGAGTACATATGTATGTGTGTACGTGTGTATACATGCATGCGCATGTGTGGTTATGTGTATGTGTGTGCAGCTCGTGTAAAAATTTGTACGTATAAGTGCATCTGTTATGCAAACATGTGCATGCATATAGACATTGTCAAACAATTAATAGTTATTGCATTTATCTCGTATCAGTCATTACACCAAACCAGGCATACATTTTGACCGAAATGTCACAAAAATGATATTTAATCCCACAACAACACTGCATGCCAGTACCTACAAAAAAGGTTCAAACACTGTCACTAGTGAAGTACTTTAACCTACCCTTACAAGTGTTTGACAGCATTCATTCATCCAGCATATTTCTTCACGATAGCTATCAGGATCTGCATGTGGTATATAGACATATGTAGCCACATGAATGCATGAACACTTTTAGCATACACCCAATGTTCAAGCTGCAACAGGTCTGTTAAATATTTTTTAAAGGACTACCTACATGCTTTATGCTAGATGTCATGCAATATGCTGCTTCCTTGAGCTATATGTGATATTACATGCATACATATAATAAATACTTGTGAGTAATAATGTATATGTTCCCATGCCATTTTACTAGGGTGTGGTCTAAATAGAATCCAGATGAATTTTAATACACAGTCACTGTTACCACACAAACCTTCACTCTCAGCACAAAGTGGCATGCAGGATAATAAACAAGCTTGCATCAAATTTGACATTTAGCAGCATACTGGGGTACTACAACACGCTAGCGAACTATACACACAGCAGTGCACATACATGAACATTGCACGCAAGCCTTCATAAGCACATCGAGATTACATGCATGTATACGGTAATTACATGTTGAAAAAGCAGCGTGTAGGCCTACTAGTATACCTACTAGATATCCACACGCGCACGCGCCACTCGGGTCACCAACGCACGGGCGATGGCCAGCCTATGGTAGACGTTTTGTACTGGTACGTTGTGTCACATGTGTGCGTGCATACCACTTGAAGTCCAGTATCACCTCCAACTACGAAGTCACAGCTGCCATCATAGTCATATCATCTACCAAACCACGCCCTCTCCGTCAGAAAGTAATTACTAAACAAGGCTAGGAACTATCCTACTGGGGTGTAAATGCGGTAAATCAGTGTTATGACAACACACCTTTAAAACGACCTAACACCCCACCCTTGCTGGGGGTTGCTCCTAACACCCTAACGTAGTCTGCCAACACCCCAAAATGTCAGCTCAACACCCTTGTGTGTTGCCATAACACTCCTTGGGCTGTAACACCCCTCAAACCTAACACCCCTCCGGCCTTTTTTTTTAACAGTGTACACACACGTATACTTGGCATATACTGACATAACTCTTCAGTGCAGCAATACAATGAGTAACGGCAGATATTTATCAATGGGCTCAAATTAAGCGTCCCCCTAACGTCACATGTATACAGTGTACGTATACCTGTATGTCCGGGCCCAAGTGAGGTGTCTGCATGCATGTAATTGTCACCGTATACGGTGCTCTCGCCCTCCAGGCTAGGGACACGCGTAGTGACCCTAGTCTGTACTACAATGTGTCAAGTCCACAGCTGGGACCACTGTACCAGTGCATAAGTGCTCATGCATGTCTTGAGCATGCTGCGGTATATCACTGCATGCATGAGGTACGCGGGGTGACCACATTCATGTTCACTGTAGTGTCAATTTGCAAGAATTTGTAAACCTGCATGTTATTGGCCCAATGTTTCTGAGGAACACGAAATCTGTCGTGCAGATTTTGAAAACAACACGGAAGAAAGTTCCTGCTGTCTGCAACAACTTTCCACCACTCTAGTTTTGCCGTTGGTTTTTGCCCTTTTCTGTTTTATTGATATCCTTTGCATGCCTGCATGTGCCGCACATTTGTACAGTAACTGCAGCAAGGCAAGTTCCCTATATTGCGCAGGCGCCGTGCAGACAGTCGTTATACCCCGATGTCAGTCGCGCGAAATTGATGGCGAGGTATTCAATACGTGCCATGGCTGAATCGTTGGGCATAATCACACAAAAGCAGTTTGTATGCAAGGATCATTTTGATATAAGATTCATGCATGTTGTATTGAATAGCGATAACCGATCTACCATGTATACAGCCTTTCATTTTATCGTCACTATATCCTAACACCCTTAACATTTTCGTCAGTGCAGTGTTGCTGCTTACTTGAACAAGCACTGATATCAGGGTTCTTCTTTTTTTTTGTGTTTTTTGCAACGTACATGTATACTAACATATCACCGGACCCTGGTCCATGATTATTGTGTCTGACAGTGTAAAATATGGCCATACTAGAAAGTAAATTTGCTGAACGAGAATTATAGAATAAGTGATAAGCCTATGCCCATATATCATATTGAGGAGCATTTAGCTTCACCATGCTTGGGAGGATTGAGGATGATGAGCTCTTAACTGCATTCCTTCATTGTATTGAATTATTCATATCTGGCTGCAAACATTTTGCCCATTTGTGTTGTACATGTGTGTGTGTGTGTGTGTGTGTGTGTGTGTGTGTGTGTGTGTGTGTGTGTGTGTGTGTGTGTGTGTGTGTGTGTGTGTGTGTGTGTGTGTGTGTGTGTGTGTGTGTGTGTGTGTGTGTGTGTGTGTGTGTGTGTGTGTGTGTGTGTGCGGGGGAAATTTGATATACTTTTAAAGGGGGGTTATTTATGTAATGTTGCGACACATTGTGGGTCCAAAAAGTTGAAAAGTGTGTGATATACTATATGGACAGCCCCTGGTAGAACACTCTGGGCATGTGAATCTTTGTTAGGATACTTAAAGATGGGCATACGGGTGCGCGTGCACAAGTTTTACCTGCTTGACTAGCTCGATAATGAAAAAGGTTCAAACTCTTTTCGTCACTCCACTATATGTTACAGCTGATTTACCTCTATGATCCTGCACCTCGTTTGACGTTAAAAGATTGAGGGCCTTATGTTTTGTTCCAAAACTTGATGATACTCACACTGACTTCGATTGAATTTCAATGTCCACCCAATCACCCTAAATTTCTGCAAATGTACGCATGATTTTCACGTGCATGCATTAATCGTGCCGTATATAGGTATAAGGTCTATAGCCGCGAATGAGTTGCCGGATTAGATCATGTGCCGTTGGTTTGCATTTTGCAGCGTTTAGATCATGATAAGCCAGCTACATGATGTGTAATTTAAACTGTTCGTGTCTATGTATGTATGGGTTTACCGCCTTGCAAAATGGCGCCCAACTTTAATGATTCACTTTGCATGCAGTTACGCACAGATTTCAAGGTCGCAATTCAATCTTATCCCGAATTATTCACGCACGTGCCTACCTATATATGCAGAGGTTGGGAAAGGTACGCCGCAAATTTAATAAGATGATGGTGCTATCTGCGGCGGTGGCTTACGTTATAATGGGCTTTTTTACTTGCGTGCAATGCGCCTGCATAGGTGAGACCTAGCGTGCATGCAATATGGCCTTGGCAGTAACTGAGTCCGCAGATACAGAGGATGTGACGCTTCTGCCTACGCAAGTTGCAAAGCTTGGTTGTCCTTGCAATACCAAGTACGTGTGGATCAACGATTCACAAATCAGCACTAGCACGTGTGAAACAGCCTCGGACGAATGTGACAGATTCGAACCAGCCTCGGACGTGTGTGACGGCGGAACCTGCACAGTGGTAACATTCAGAGACACTCTGGCGACCAATTCGACGCAGATATGGTGCGATAAGTACGGAGATGAAACCTCAGTCACAGTGGCCTCCTATTTTGTGGTCGGTAAGCCTTCGTCGAGTGGGTGCATGCGGTCTTCATTCCATTTGATAGCACATCCTGCATGCGCTGAGGCGACGCTATCTGTTGACATGCGCCATGCGTTCTCTTTGAGGTTCCCCGCTCTCGCCGAATCCATCCATTCTCGCGATCAACGCGAGCGCTCTGTTGCTTAAATGGGAGGAACCCTTCACGTGGAAAGGTGTAGGCAATATTTCTCACTACACCGTCCGAATGTACTCCCGATCTAGCCACAGTTGGAGGATATGGACCATTCCGGCAAAGGGTTATGACATTGCATACTGTGCTAGTGTGGATGGCGATGGGATCGCTGCGCCATGCTCGCAAACATACATTCCTGGAGGAGTAACCAATGCAACAACATCATTGCAGTTCATCCTAACCACAAACATCGCCCCTGTTAGTTGCGAAGAACTGCTGTTTTATGTCAGCGCTTCAAACATAGTCGGAGAGAGCGAGAGAGCAGCAGTGAGGGGTTTTTTTAATGATGGTAAGAAATATGTCAGAACAGATGGAAAAATGTTGCTGAGTATATTTGCAAACCTCAACATTTCCATTTCACTAAACTCACACTGCATTGTGTAATGGCTGCTTACATTTATTTACTGTACTGTAGCTCCTCGTGGTGACATGAAAGCTTGGATTACCCTGCTTAAGGGAGCCAGCAATGATACAGATCTTATCCTAAACATCCAGGTAGGGCATTAGATAGAATACTCATCACCAAAAGTGCAATCATTAATTTGTATCTTTATATAACGCAATACATGCAGCCTCCTGGCTCATGCGCGCCGCGGATAGCCAATTTCAGCATTGATGTCAATGACGCGCACAATCAGAGCTTTGCATTGGTTCAGATATCTGCACAGCTAGGACCTTCAAAAGATCCAATAACCTTCCGCATTCCTTCGGGTCTGATACCGAACGATACAGCCCAACTGACAGTGACAGCAAAGACGTCAGCTGACGAAGTGTACGTCAGCGTAACCAGTAAGTTCGATCGTGCGTCATGGCCACATGCTCTGTGGACCGCTTGCACCTCTGAGGCATGGGTCACTATGCACATGGCACGTATGCTCATGCATGTGCATGTATGTATACACGCTCGATTTACGAAACAAACCAAATTCTTATACAATTTGTAAACCATAATCTTCAGGCTTACCTACCGATGCCATCATGACAACCAATTTTTCTGAGAAACACAACATCTGTTCCTCAGATTGTGAAAACAACACGGAAGAAAGTTCCCGTTGTCTTCGACAACTGATAACTATGAATGCCGTATTCTTGGCCACTCTAGGAGCCCTTGGTGTTTGCCTTTTTACGGTAGTATTCTGGTTCGTGGACAGTAAGTTGAAAAGAACTGCCGCACAATATTGTCAATGATCAACTTTGTGTACGTGTATAGGGCGCACCAAGATGGCGGCCCCCCGCAAGGAAGCAGTCAATCAAGTGTACAGCAGTGGTATCAATAACCTCTATGACTACATATAAAATGATTGCGGCGTCCAATGCATGATTGCAGCTGCTTGTTTATACATGCATACCCGTGTACCCCATGAATCCATGGGCACTACATATAACTGGCTATAGATATTTCTTGATTGGATGCATTCGTGTGCATACATTGACATACAGTATCGCGCAGTTAACAAAGGTTCACAATAGTAATGGACGTGACTCGATCAGTATAAAATGGGTCGGATTTATATAGTATTTAATTACAGATGACGTAGAATACGTTTAAGGAGACATTCGCAGTTACGGAGATGCGCACGTTTAAAACACGAGCCATTCATTTTGTTGGGGGCGGAGGGGGGGGGGGGGGGGGGGGGGGGGGGGGGGGGGGGGGGGGGGGGGTGGGGGGGGGGGGGGGGGGGGTGGGCGTAATTCTGGTACTTTCCGGTACAATGCAATTGACAGAGCTCGAATAAAAACAAAATTACCATCAGGAGTTGCGAGGTGGAGGAGTGTGTTACTGTTAGCATTAATGGCTGTTGGTTTAATAGTGGTGAGGTCCGTTTTAAATAAACATTTTAATCCCAATGGTCTTTCTGCGTACAGAAATGTAATCGGTTGTGTTTATGGGGGGAAGGGAGGGGGGGATAACTATCCCCGACCTGCCCCCTTCGATATGCCATCAGGAGCACACGTAATCCATATGATTCACTAAGTTTGTTTGTTTTTCCCACTTCGGAACTGCAGTATGATAATTACTTAACACGTGTGTTTTGAAGGAACAATCGTGTGACTTTAATCTACGTAAAATGATCCTGAATTTAGGATCGGTGAAATCCTGAATTCAGGATATTGAGTAGTACCGTTTATAACAATTAATCCTGTGAAAATAAAAGTAATAAAAACATATTTGCTTTTTGTTTCAGCACTGCTGCACACTTTCTATAGCATTGAATAATTTTAGTTATATAGAAAGCTATCCAAACTTCAAGAATCCATATGTGCAGTTCATTGCTGTCACATACGCAAATAGAACAATTACCACTTCGCAGTTTTTAGTGCCTAGAAAAAGCATTAAACATATCAATTTTAGTCTTCTTTATTAGAGTTGTGTCATATACAGACTTGTGGTTGAAGTTGTGTTTTTATCCAAATTGTTCACTAAGTAAAAGAAAAATGTTTTTTAAGATCACTATTCTTACGTTATGCATCAATGCATGTAATTGTCTCCAAGTATTGTAGTGGAGTTCCAAACATTATTCTCCATTTATATCTTAACTGTAGTATCGCCCCGACGCGAATCCTAGTTGCACGCTCGAGTAGAGGACACGGCACACAACTATAATCTACACTGCAATGCATGACACAAAACTCAGGACACACAGACTGACTCAGTGCACAAGGACAAACATATAAATAGTAAGCGCTCATCTAGAATGTTCGGCAGCCGCCTCTGGCTTGCGCACAAAGACTATTGTTCTAATGAAGTCCGGCTGATAGGGTCACAACACATTACGTCAGCATTGACGTATACTACATTAACTTAATACATTAAAATATGTTAGTACATATGAATAGTGCAAAATCACGTACTGATGTAGAGTTTAAAATCAAGCAAACTCACATATTACTATTATTAAAATAACATAACGATTAAACATCATTTCATTTTGACTTTAATTTATTTAAATCTGAGTTTTATAAAGCTTTGTAAGCTAAAAAGTATCCCAGTTTGTAAAGAATGTTTATGAAAAATTCAAACCAAAAGATATCAAAACACAAAACTGTACGAGGAAATCAAGATAGTTGTGACAATGAAATCAGTATAGACTGACAAAATGCACAGATATCATGATACATGTACATTGTAGACAGCAATAACCAACTATGCCTACGACTATTTTCAAAACCGATTTCTGTGAGATGTTGAATATAGCAATCTCTTGAAGTGCCCAGCGGATCCATGAATGTTGTAAAGACTACCACATAAGTACTTGCAAGAAAATCATTGTCTGATTCAAACCTATAAGCTAAGTAAGCATCAACAACGCATATACCAAATATGGTCCCAAATGTTCTGTACCACCATGTATGAGTTATCCACTCTCTTTCAATTGCAAGTGTACCTTGTCTGTAATCATCATGCACATCAATTGTCGAAAAAAAACTCAAAGAACTTCTCCACTATAACTGGCCTTGGTATCGTTTTTGTGTACTGCACCATGGTTGGTATCTGCGAACCTTGACAGTTTCATATCAAAGCAACCCTCATAATTAGCTGCAGTTGAAACTACACCAGCATCACCAGCATCACTCTCTGATTTCCAATATGTTCGAAGTGGTCCCATCCTTGGTTCAACAGCCATTACCAACCTGATACCAAGCCACTTTGTAAACTCTCCTTTTGACAAAGGTGCTTTCTTTTTAGCTAGGAGGGTGATGTTGGTATAATCCAAAATAGAAGGAATTAGGAAACATAAGGTAGAAGTATTACTCCATACTCTTCTCAGCACCCTCTAGAGTAGTTCCCCACTTCAGTTCAGTAATCCCTGTGAAGGCATTTACTGCAGGGCGACACTAAGGTGGTCAATTTCAAACCATTCTCTGCCATGAGTATTCCAATAATGTGCTTCTTCCGCATCTTAATTTGCTCTCTTCTCTTTGTACACTGTCCTCCCTTTCTTCTTCTGTCTCACTGGTACCAACATCTGTATCACTGTCACTGCCAGGTTTCTCTGAATCACTCTCAACACCACAGGAGTACGTTTTTTGCTCTTTGCACGAAGGTTCTACCGATGTACCACCCGCTTTACCTATGCCTGAGCTGATTCTATGCTAGTAGCTCCTGTGTCTTATTGTATGGTGAAGTTGCGTGCGTGGCTCTCCTTAGTGATCTTCGTAACGATTCCCTTCTTACCAGTAAGCTTCTTGCTCTTTCCTTCTACTTTTATCGACTAACTAGTAAGCGCTGTTTAGATGAACGCCTATAGAAGCTTAATATCCAACACGATGCGAATTGAAGTTGATACTAGTGGCCTTAATTCAGGATTTCCATCCTAAATTAAGGATGGAAATAGATTTTAAAAAGATTAAAATCTTTTGTCACCGGATCAACTACAATGGAATGGACTCGAGAGGTGTAGAACATGCCTACATTACATCATTAATCTTTATTATGGTCCTGCCTTTCCTTATCTGATTTACAGTGTATTGTGCACCTGAAACAGCAAAGCCATGCATATTAGCCTGTGCATGTCTTGAACGATGCACCGAATGCTAGGAAATTACGATCTTCATGCATGATATACTGGCCTATAGCATTGTCAAAAATTGGATTTATTAGACAATGCCCTCCTATATAGAACCGGATAACCTTAAATTCAGTGCTTAGTCAGTGGATAGAAATATATATGGATTCCACGTAGTTAATTGGATTATGCGCCACATATGTCTATACATGTAAATTATTTCTGCATGACGTAATCATTTCACTTGTCAGCTGTGTGCTTCATATTTCAAAGCCTGTCTTCCTCCCTCTCTCTTTCATTTCCGACATCCCCCTCCCAAACAATAACACTTCGCACTGCCTCATGCAGCCTCTTACAAGACGGCAGCTGAAGGATACGCTGTTATCCATGTTCGACCAGGGAGACGCAGACAGCTTCTGCTGTTTCCAGTGCCACGGGGCGTTTACCATCCGCTGGCAGGTGAATGTGCATGCACAGGCGTACAGAGGCTGGTTGAATAGCTGGGATTTGGGCTAGTATTGCCTACTTCAACTGATGTGGTATCTGATTGAGTCAGACAAGGTCTTCTCTTCAAGCCCGATTTCATACAAGGATCGGCATTACTTTAAAGCACTACCAAAGAGGAAAGCAACACCAAAGAGAGAAGTAGAATGAGATCTTCTCTGTGATTTGACACCGACACTGGCCTTACCATGACTCACTAACAGCAATGGGTCAGAGGACTGGGGGAATGCCAGGTTTATTTTTATACAAGGCTGTTAATTTACCGCCAGAAATGAATTTGGGGACCAATTATAAACGCTTCCTGCAGCCAGGTGGTTCTAAGGGATGAAGAGTGAAGAAGAATTCAAGCAACATCAAGCAAATGCTAAATGCACAATCCAGAGGGACCACATGCTGCTAACTTGGGAAACAACATCAGGTCTGACAAAATGTCAAAGTTATAAGGTAGGATAGGAGGGCAATGTTGTAGTGATTGCCCATTTCACAACATGTGACCAATCTAGTGGCATGATGTGTCAATGCAATTCAAACCTACGCATCTCTTCCGAACAGCTAGAATGAGGATTTTGACTCCAGCCATTAATGTAAGACTCCTACTCTATAGAATATATACATACTGTGTTTATCTATGAATCCTCCAAAAATGAGACAGAAATTGGTGACAGCATCTAGAAGTACCGCACGTTGATTGCACAAATCAAGACAAAAAAAAAAGAAACGTCAAAAAGAAAAAAAAAAAAAGGATAGTACTTGCAGTACTGGATGAGGTCCATCAAATCAATAGGAATAAATATATGCTACCCGCTACACGGAACATGTATCGGCACTGCATGATATGTCACAAAGCGAACGGTGAACCAATTAAATGCTTTACTGCTACCCAACAAGATATGTGAACAGAGTTGGCCTGCCCGAAATGACGTCAGCCCATGGTTAGGAAGTACTTTCCGTTTGGGACATTGGTCAGTCTATATTTCAGTAGGGGATAACCTGGGTTTCAGGGATTACATGGGGTGGGAGGTCTTGGGGTAGTGGAAGCTCTATTTCAGTAGGGGATAAAAAGGTCAGACGGGTTACATGGGATGGCAGGGTCCTGGGGCAGTGGGAGAGAGGATAGCCGACTCCATCAGGGGTTAGCTGGGTTTCAGGGATTACATGGGGTGGGAGGTCTTGGGGTAGTGGAAGGTGAGGGTTCTTTATTCCAGCAGGGGATAAAAGGATCAGAGGGGTTACATGGGATGGCAGGGTCCTGGGGTAGTGGGAGAATGATATTGTCTACTCTGTCAGAGGTTGGAAGGATTTCATAGGATGGGAGGTCCTGGGGTGGTAGGAGGGGAGGGTTATTGACTCCATTTGGGGTTAGCTGGGTTTCAGGGATTACATGGGGTGGGAGGTCTCGGGGCATTGTAAGATTGAAGTTCTTAGCAGTGGTTGGGTTTGTCTGGACTAGACTGGTCTTGGGGTGATGGGGGAGTTGGGGTTCTTGACTTTGGCTGGGGTTTCCTGGATTGGAGAATTTATATGAGATGGGATGTCTTATAAAGTACAAAAACGATTTCAAAAAAAGATAACAGTTATTCAATTATACATTTTTGTCCATGTGTGTGAAGTATAGAATGGTTATTCGTTTAGTAAAGAGCCAGAATTCTCAGAATGAGAATTGCAATGTTCACAACAACAGATGAGTCTGACCATTACTGCAAGACTCCTCTACATAAGATACTGTAAACACGAGGACCAGATTGAACCTGCCCTCTTACGAAGACCATATTTAACCTGCCATCATATAGAGCAGAAATGGCTTGGGACTTGTGGAAAGCACATTCTGGTTCTTTGGTAAGTCATCATGGAAGTGGTATCTGCTCGGCTATTAAAGATAGCTGAGGAATGAAGGTGGATCCCGACACTGCAAAAGAAGCTGCATGGGCTGCTGAGATGCCCACTGGAATTCCAGAGGAAAGCAACACCAAAGAGAGAAGTAGAATGAGATCTTCTCTGTGATTTGACACAGACACTGGCCTTACCATGACTCACGAGCAATGGGTCGGAGGACTGGGAGAATGCCAGGTTTATTTTTGTTCAAGGCTGTTAATTTACTGCCAGCAAAGAATTTGGAGACCAAATTACAACCCTTCCTGCAGCCAGGTGGTTCTAAGGGCATGACAAAATATATGACTGAAGAACTTGAGCAGCATTAAGCAAATGCTAAATGCACAATCCGGAGGGACCACATGCTGCTGACTTATAGTAAGACAAAAAAAAAAAGAAGCTTCACAAAGAAAAAAAGAAAAAAAAAGAGAGTATTTGCAGTATTGGATGAGGTCCATCAAATCAATAGGCATATGCTACCTACACAGAACATGTATCGGCACTGCTTGATATGTCACACAACAAACGAGAAGAGAAAGGCGAACGGTGGACTAATAAAATGCTTTTACTGTCACCCATCATGACACGTGAACACAGAGGGACTGCCCGAAATGACGTCAGCCCATGGTTAGAAAGTGCTGTATGTTTGGGAACACTGCCAATGACCTGCACATGTCAGGGCAGCGGGTGCTTCGGTCACCAGTGAGTCATGGTGGTTGTTTCCTGTATGTCTCTGGGGTGGTAATTCCACCAGAGAATACCACCAGGTCACCAAGGTTAGGGGTGAAACTTAAAGGGCTTAGGTCCAAATGTTTGTGTGAACAAAGAAAGTTCATAAGTGGGTGTAGCTGGAGGGACATGAAGGTAGGGTAGGGATTCTGTGGCTCTAGTCTGCTCCGAGATCCCCCACCCCATGTAATCCCTGAAACCCAGCTAACCCCAAATGGAGTCGAGGACTCTCCTTTCCCACTACCTCAAGACCCCTCCCCCCATCCCATGTAATCCTCGACACCGAGCTAACCCCTGATGGAGTCAAGGACTCTCCCTTCCACTATCCCAAGACCTCCCATCCCATGAAATCCTTCCAACCTCTGACAGAGTAAACAACATTCTCCCACCACCCCAGGATTCACCATCCCATGTAACCCCTCTGACCTATTTATCCCCTACTGGAATGAAGAACCCTCCTCTCCCACTACCCCTCTCCCACCACCCCTCTCCCACCACCCCTCTCCCACTACCCCTCTCCCACCATCACCCCTCTCCCACCACCCCAGGACCCACCATCCCATGTAACCTCTGATCCTTTTATCCCCTGCTGAAATAAAGAACCCTCCCCTCCCCTCCCACTACCCCTCTCCCACCACCCCATGTAACCCTGAAACCCAGCTAACACCTGATGGTGTCGAGGACCCTCCCCTCCCACTATCCCAAGACAGTAATTGGCAGTGACCATCCACAAAAACAGAAATGGAGAAGTGTATCCAGTTGCCTGTCTGAGACCCAAAGCCATGCACAGGACTGGAAACCAGCTGCACACAAACCCAATAATCACATCCCCAAAGCCGCCCAGGTGCCACCCAAATTGGCCAGCTCCACACACAAGCCGAAAGACCAAGTTAAACACTGCAAGCACCACCTAGACTACATGTAGCTTGTAACAGTTACCGCACATCCACTCTACATTCGTGTGATGATGCTGCTTTGCTCTTGAGATCAACATTTGCAATCTCCCACACAGCCAGAAATGAAGTGAAATACATACAATTCCAATAGCAGTGAGGCCCATTGTCTCTGGAATTCAAGGTCCAGCTACAAGGATTTCCAACTACCTTGTTCACTTCCTAAAAGCGAGCAAAATCCCTACCTATGTCAGAGATTCCGACACAATAGTTAGAACATAATTATAACTATCTCCAACATTAGACTAAGAAAGTCAGACAGCTTATTTTTGGTAACCATTGATGTGAAAAGCCTCTATACATGTATACTGCAATATGGTAGTATAGAGTCATGTCTTAGATACAATGACCTCATTAGCTTACCAAAACGTGTAACTTGAACCTTGTCCTAAAAAACAAATTTCTTTTTTTCATTAATGATAAGATGTACAAACAACTGGG
This sequence comes from Ephydatia muelleri, assembly GCA_013339895.1. Classification (NCBI taxonomy): domain Eukaryota; kingdom Metazoa; phylum Porifera; class Demospongiae; order Spongillida; family Spongillidae; genus Ephydatia; species Ephydatia muelleri. The sequence goes on from JABACO010000006.1 coordinate 1,877,547, forward strand.
GGAGTAGCAATGGGTACCCCCCTAGCCCCAACTCTTGCCAATTTGTTTATGGCTACCCTCGAAGAAGACTTCTTATGCATCAGCAACTTAAGCCACAGTTATGTACAAAAGATGCATTGATTATATCTTGATTATATGGCCCACTTTAAACAGGAATTTGAAAGGTTCTTCGCTAGACTTAAATTTGAATATTACTATATCAGATACGTCTGTCCAGTACTTGGATTTGACTATGTATCAAGATGTTGACACCAACAGACTGCACACAAAAACCTTCCATAAACCTACCTACACATTTCAATATATCGATTACCATAGCCACCATCTACAATGACGAGAAACTGTTTACCCAAGAATGGACCTGCAAAGTCTAAATGTAAACGAGACCAAGGGTGAGCAGGCCATTTCCAAGGTTCTATTGCTGTCACTGCTGGATCTAACTGATTTTCTTGACACCTCTCACACCCTTTAACTGCATTTTCAATGTCCGCATCTAGCCCTGGCCACCAAATGTACATCCTAGCCAAACTTTTCATTCGGGTGCAACCTTGATGACCTTGGTGTAATTCCAAAAGTACTTGCCTCCTGCCCTGATTTGGAACCACAACCCGTGAACCCCACAGTAAGCAGCCATCATGAATTGATAACTCATGCCTCTTCTGCCAAAATAACTTCAATTCCTCATTGGGGCAGGACTCTGGCCAACCATGGTAAGTGAATTGATCAACTTGACTAAGCACCGGGTCTCTGTGAGTCCAGGTTTTGATTTGTTCGGATGTAATAGGTAATTGTGAAATATGCTCCACTAGTAAAATCAACTCCTCTGGCACTTCTGTCTGTGCTGGGCTCTCAGCCAAGGGTAACCGACTTAGGGCGTCTGCATTGCTATTTGCTTCCGATGACTTCACCACTAGGCTGTAGTCATAATCTGCTAAAATAAGGGCCCACCTCTGGATTCTAGCAGATGCATGCTGTGATGTAGGTTTATAACGGCTGAACAGGGTAGCCAGTGGCTTGTGGTCTGTACAGATTTCAAATGGTCGCCCATACAGATAAGAACGAAATTTCTTTATTCCTAAAATGCATGCCAATCCCTCCTTTTCCAACTGTGCATACTTCTGTTCTGCCCCTGACTATGTACGAGATGCAAATGCAATAGCCTCTCTGATCCATCACTTAGTTTACAAGTAAATAAAAACATTCTCTAACGATAAAGTTGTTGGTATATAGGATTGACCAATGGTGGTGTAAAAAGCACGGAAACAAGAGTGACAAAAATTTGACTGGAAAATTGAAATAGGCCGACATTTAGCCCATTACTCAGGCATGCACTGTTATAACGTTAGTGTGCTAAATATAGGCCTATTTCAATTTTCCAGTCAAATTTTTGTCACTTATGTTTTCGTGCTTTTTACACCACCATTGGTCAATCCTATATACCAACAACTTTATCGTTAGAGAATGTTTTTATTTACTTGTTTCATTAGTTTTTTCCCCTGTCGTAGTAGCGCGTCTTTAAATGTTGTCACAAATTCATTTTAATTTTCGAAAGGAGGGATGTTAAACAATTTAATAATTGAAATTATAAGTATATGAGTTTTTTATGTACTGTACGGTTCCCCTGGCTTGTCTTCTTCTTCTCCCCAAGCCTCGTCTCTGACCTCGGCAGCCTGGTTCAGGCCATGGGAGCCATGCGGGTGGGTGGTGGCAGGGCCAGGGTGGCAGCAGGCGATGTGGTGGTGGGGGCACTGGTGCCAATACTGTAGCGGTGCTCCTGCTGCTGGCGGTGTGGGCAGCACTGCTGCTGCTGCTGGTGGTGGTGGGGGCAGCGCTGCTGCTGCTGCTGCTGCTGCTGCTGGTGGTGGGGGCAGCGCTGCTGCTGCTGCTGCTGCTGCTGCTGCTGCTGCTGCTGCTGCTGCTGCTGGTGGTGGGGGCAGCACTGCTGCTGCTGCTGCTGGTGGTGGGGGCAGCGCTGCTGCTGCTGCTGCTGCTGCTGCTGCTGCTGCTGCTGCTGCTGCTGGTGGTGGTGGGGGCAGCGCTGCTACTGCTGGCAACAGACGGTAGGGGGGCAGCACTGCATCTGACAGAGAGTATAGAAACAAAGTGCAAGGATTTAGTTTTTACCTTTTTCATTCTCAGCAAGCAAAGTGCACTATTTGGCAGGTGAGTCGCTTTTATACATTAAATGTGTGCCGGCTGTGTAATAATTCTATTGGTCCAATTTCATTGGTACATCACCAATTGGTCTACATATTCATGACCTCACAGATAAGGGGGAGTGGTTGTGTGTGTGTGTGTGTGTGTGTGTGTGTGTGTGTGTGTGCCAGCTGTGCTAAAATTCTATTGGTCCAATTTTATCACTATTCACTGGATTGGTCTGCATAACTCATGACCCCCCAAAGGTGCCATTGTGCTGAAAATTGGAGGAAGTTGTTCATGCTCCAAATTAACAATGTTTACATGGGAATGACCTCCCCTCCAATGATGAATGGACATTTGGAACAGTGACTTTGTCCTCAACACAAATGCTACTTCTTCACTAGTGAGCTTGCGACACTCATTTGTACATTTCTATTTCAAGGGGTGCATGGTATCCTTATCTCTGTCCCCTATCTCTTCTGCCACTACACACCTACCATTGAGGTCTACTGCTCAACCCTAGCAAATGCAATTAAATTCATACACAGTTGCAGGTGGGCTACCGTTGTACATCAGATAAGGAAGCCTTTTTGTACATCAGATTAAGGATGACACCCCAATATTCAATAGACAGGTCACAAAGGAGAAAGGACTACATGTGTACTGTACACAACAGTTGGGTCACCATGCATGCTTTACATGTGAAGTGAATGGTTTTGTGCAGATCCCTTACATGCGTGCTGTACACATGTTGCATGCACATCTTCCTATAGCTTTTTAATGCTAGTGCAATACAACATGCCATGACATACCTTTGGGTGGTAGTGGTAGTTCGGTGACCCCTGCGATACCGCTTCCTCTCGGCAGCACGTTTAGCCAATCAAACAGCGGGGTCATTCCAATACCGATTCCTTTCAGATGCCTTAATGGCAGCCGAATTGTCCTAGTATTTCTGCCTTTTAGCAGCGCGGTTCTCCTCGACGTCCTCTTGATATCGCTGCCTTTTAGCAGCACGGTTGTCCTCGACGTCCTCTTGATATCACTGCCTTTTAGCAGCACGGTTCTCCTTGACGCTCTTTGAATTATCAAAGAAGTAAGGTTCAGCCCCAGCAGTATGAAACCTATGCCCGACTAAAATATCACTCTCTTGCAACTTCTTTGCATTAACCATACGGATAGCTTTTAGCAGTGACCCTGCCTGTGATCTTCGTACACTGAGTGCTTTAGCAAGTAATGCATCTGCACTAATCTTACTTACTGCTGCACGGGCAGATCTTGTAACAACCTTTTGAGCTAGCAATGGATGGCTATTGCAAAAAGCATTGTTTACTTCACTCAGAAGCTCACTATCCCTAAGAATTGCTTTTTCAAGCCTCACTCCATACTCTGCTAGTGTGCGAGAGTTGGGCTCAAACAGGGAGTAACTATATGGGAGAAGATAGGGTTGCAGTACTTTTATTTTACCATACATTATGCCTTAAACATTTCACCAATTGCGCATTACATGAATTATTTCATTTTCATGCAACTCAATTTTGGGTAACACTTCTGTACACACGTGTAGTGGACCTTTAAAACAACAAAGATTGACCCTTTACATGTACATGGGGGAACTTTTACTTGTGGGAAGCCTTACTGTACACCTGATAACAATTAAACACAGCTGCAGCAAGGGGTGGATGCGCATGACTGACTTGTACTATACACACAAGTGTGTAGTCCTTTCTTTCAACATCAGATAACTAATGTACAATGGGCTATTCCATAAAATAATTGTACACCCCTACTGATGACCAAAAAAGTTGTCCAGAGGGGGTCCAATGGTAATGTCCTAGGGGGATGCTCTATTGCAGTGAGATGTGTCCAAAGGGGGGTCCAATGGCAATGATGGCAATGTCTTAGGGGGGTCGCACAGTGAGATGTGTCCGGATGGGTTTCAAAGGTAATGGTATCCTACATCAGGATGTGTCCAGAGGGGGTTCAATTGTAATGTCCTAGGGGGGTGTCCTACATCAAGATGTGTCCAGAGGGGGTTCAATGGTAATGTCCTAAGGGGGTGTCCTACATCGAGATGTGTCCAGAGGGGGTTCAATGGTAATGTCCTAAGGGGGTATCCTACATCAGGTTGTGTCCAGAGGGGGTTCAATGGTAATGTACAGGGAAGTGTGTCCAGAGGGGGTCCAAAATAAATGTCCTGGGGGGGTATGGTGTAGAGGCTTTATGTCCTGGGGGGATACCTTGATATTAGTCATCAGTAGGGGTGTACAATTATATTATGGAATAGCCCAATGTAACAGACACAGATGCATGCACAAATAACCTTTTGTACAAACATTGACCTTTACCAGGGAACTGGGAAGCCTTACTGTACATCTGATAATATGCATGCAAGCGTACAAAGAAATGTGTTAATGTGTGCATGACAGGAAGCCATGAGCAACTTACATTAGCACGTAAGAAAGCAGCCCTTAGACTTTAAATGCTACATACAGCATGCTATTTATAACATACCTTTGGGTGGTAGTGGTAGTTCTACGACCCTTCCAATACCGACTCCTTCTAGCTGCCTTAATGGTAGCTGAATTGCCCCTGTATATCCGCCTTTTAGTAGCACGGTTCTCCTCGACGCCCTCTTGATATCGCTGCCTTTTAGCAGCACGGTTCTCCTCGACGCCCTCTTGATATCGCTGCCTTTTAGCAGTACGCTTAGATACAGCATTTGCGTTGTAGGTGTCGCGTACAGAGGCCTTCTGGGTCGGCCTTGTAGGTGTCGCGTACAGAGGCCTTCTTCTTTTCAGGGTCGGCCTTGTAGCGCGCTCGGGCTTTAGCCTTGTTCTCTTGTGACAAAATATCTTCTCGTTTTTGGAGGTATTCCGCTCGTTGCTTACACAACCAATTCCCGTCAGCCCGGAACCAGTCCGTAACAGTCATGAAGTCCTGTACCAGCACTGGTGCAGGACTTCCGCCCTGTACCGAGCGTGTTTTTCAGGGTTGTAAATCGGACCGTATTGTCTCCTTAGAAAATTATGCGCACTACTCAGATGTTTAATAGAAAACCTATGATTATTAAAGTGTTTATTTTGGAACACCCGTTTCTTTCCCGATAAACAGGCCTGTTACAATACTGTTGCGTTTAACGCGCAGGTGATGTTTATGCAATGGTGTTCATGCAAACACTCCAGATTGGCACATTTCATGTCACTACGTGAATAAACTTAGTGTATATGGTGATGGACTACACTGGCACTTCTAACTTCTGAATGTCATTATACAGTAATGTTTGGTCAAACCATAGACTATAATATCTATGGTGAAACGTAGTCTGAATGGGAACCATCTTGGTACAAGATTTCAAGAATCGACAGCTAGGGTTAAAGTGAGACAACTCTTGAATTGAATGAAGTCTGACTATTAAAAACTGAAATGAAGGGTTTGGGCAGTTTAGTCTATGAAATTTTTCTTCACTCTATAAATATTGTTTCACAACATACATGTATACAATGCATTATGACCTCTGTGCTGGTCATGCATGCAACATGACTATAAATAATAACCGGTGCATCTCCTTGCATCCGAATGTTCTTTTAGTTAGCTACACATCGATCAAAAAAGAAGGTTACATACAGTAAGTAGCAAAAATGATAAGTGATCTTCAGTTCTAGGTTATTAGTCAGTGTCTTCACTCAGCCACTTCTTCTTCAGACACCTCCTCACAACGCTCATAAATTATGCCATGGTCTTCATCCATAATACCCCTCCACTGTTCATCATTTAAGGTGGGGTAATATTCCTCCATCCATTTGGTGAACTCAGAATGCTTCACCTTGCTGGCATCGTGGCAGCATCGAACAAATTTTCGCTATGAAAGAATACCGGTATACTGCATGGTGCATGTTAACATGCATGCATTGATGCCTTCAGATCTGCATAACGTACGAACATTGCCAAGTGCTTTTCGTAAATCTCGGTTAGAGTTCTGTCCGCATGAATGCTCTTCACAATTCGTTTGGCTAGCTCTTTTGTAGCTAGGATGGCACACTTCGTATGTGGCGGATTACCCAGCACCTGAGTTTATGTAATTGTGATAAACAGCATGCAAGGTTGCATGCAGATAACCTTTCGTCTTTCTTCACTTCGTAAGTCAGTAAATTTAGACTTGCAATACCGGAGTGCAGTCTCGTATTTCTTTGGTTGAGAGACTATATCATTGCCTAGTATGTCTGCAATAACAGCCTGCAATGCAAATGTTAGCATGCATCAGTGCATGCATGTATTAACTTACATTGATACTTTCTTCAGCTGGAAATCTGGAAACAGTCTCGCAGAAGAGGTTTGCCACTGCAGTTCTCAATGCGAGCTATTTATACATGCATAATCATATCAGTAATACAATGCATGATGTGTTCTGCAGTTACCTCTTTGGGACTTCCCTTTTGGAGGAAGTTCTTTTTGGCTAACGATTTCTTAATGTCCTCCAGTTCGGCGAGAACTCTCCTCAGTTTAGCTTCCATCGAGGAAAAGCGCGCAGCTATTTCTGCACTATTCATTGCAGCGTTGCAATCTGGTGGCGAATGAGATGGTCCTGCAACATAAGAATTTACGTGGGAAGGTCCTGCTGATGGTGCTGCGGACGCTCCTGCCACAGAAGAACTTAGGTGGGAAAGTCCTGATGGAGCTGCGGACGTTCCTGCCCTTGCTGCATCAGCCGATGAGCTATTAGACAATGAAGATGGTAAAGATGTTGCCGAAAATGGGTTCACAGCTCGATTGCGAGAGGACTGGGTGGTAGACAAACGAGGCGGTGGCCATACTTGCAGCGACATGTGCATTTGTTTTCACAGTACTTTGTTTTCAGTGCGCGCACGTGACGAAGAAAACAAGGATGTCATGTACCCAGTTCTTTTGCAAACCGTGCAACAAAGAGTTCTTTTTTAGTTCGAAATATGAACGTCACTTACATTCAAGAAATCATCTGCAAAGGCTGAAAAACGCTGCTGACTTTGCTGCTTTTCAAGCAACCGCAAGAACAGAGTCAGATTTAGAAACGGAAGAAGCTGAACAATGCGAAAGCTCCATTGTGAGCACTACTGAACTAGCTGATCCTGATGTGTGTGCAATTGAGGGGAGGGGCTCTACTTCCTGTAACTCTGCCTCAAGTGCGGATGAAGACTCAGTCAATGAATATGAAGCCAGTGGTAAGTTAATTGCAAACATACATGTATAAAACATGCAGACATGACTGCATGCACGTGTAAATGCGCATGCACCTTTTAACAGATTTAGAATCAGAAATCAGCACCACTGCAAATGACGAAGGAAATTATTTACCATTTCCTTCTCGAACATATGCTCAAGCCTATCTTCTTGCACACAGTCCTCATCCAATGGTTGTTGATTTACGTTGGATGCAGCATGCATACTACATGCACCCATTTATAGGGAGAGAAGAATCTGAAATTTGTATTCAGTACTCTAAAAGAAACAAATCCAACACTTCCAAGTATGACAGCTGTTAAAAATTTTCTTCTGCCTTCTTATACTCCTCCTAAAAAGGTGAGTGTGTGCAGCAAAATCAATGGATACTTTTTTACTCAAATTGCAGTGCTACACAAAAGAAGGCATTCCGTTTTATGTCAACACAATTCAAGATCAGGTGTGGAAATGTATGGGTACACATTATATTGCCAAGCAACTGAAGCGCTACCCAGTGATACCGAAAGGAGAGATCAAGTATGTCATACTATGTTCACTGAATCATTTCATTGTAAACTTCGTTCCTGGCCAGAGAGATGTATCATGGTTTAGAATGGAGACAAAATCCAACACTGCAGTCTCCTATGTGCAGTGTGTCCTCAATTGGAAATGTGTTTCTTGGTGACTTTGTACAGTTTCACATTGTTGGCATTCTAGCCATAGGTCATATTGTTCAGTTTGTTTGTCAGGTAAGTACTATGCACATTTTAACATATATATACATGCATGCAAATCCCTTTCTTAGGAAGGCATTGAGGATATTTCTGTGAAAGTGCAACTGCTGAGCAAGCATCCTGATGCTGAGAAGCCAGACTGTTACATTCTGGGAGATATGTATTCCATCTTCAGCCGTAACATCCTTCAAGTTTTGCCAAATGCAGCATTGTGGATATCTGGCTTGTACAGGCAAACAGAGAATGAAGCAATACTCCAGGAATTAACAGTCCAGGTATTTATACATGTAGTTTTGTGTGGCACTTACTCAAGCAATGAAACAAAATTGTATGCAGGAGCATCAAGAGTACTGCACTCCCCACAAGTTTAAAGAGTGCTCTCAGGGCAAGCCAGTTTATATCGTTCCGCTCATTTTATTCTCAGATGACACAAGTGGCAATCGTTCAAAGATATGGAATAAATTTGATTCATGGTCATTTAGGTTGGCTGGTTTACCAAATGAGGAGAACAGCAAACTTCAAAACATTCATTACATTTGTTCATCTAACAAAGTTTCAGCTATTAAAATGGCTGCACCTATGGTTGAAGAGTTGCTTCATCTTCAAAATGAAGGGATGATAGTTTATGATGCATACTTTAAATGCGATGTCATAGTTGTTCCATCTGTGTTGTGCATCCTCAGTGATAACCCCAGAGCCTCAGAGATTTGCAATCACTTAGGAAGCACTGCATCTCTATTCTGCAGAGTGTGCATGGTATTCATAGTACACATGATTTCCCCATGGCTTATCATACTTTTTTTTTCAGACTAACTCTTCCACAGGTTTGGATAACATTGCTGAATACAGAACTAAAGCACAGACGCTGCAGCATATTCAATCAATACAGCAATGTTTGACGGAAACTGAGAAGAAGCATGTTCGTAACTTGTATGGGATAACAGAAGTTGAGAATGCTCTACTTCAATTGGATGTGGATTTGCATCGGTATGATTTTTAATTTATAGTACTTGACATAATTTACAGTGTATATTTTGTTTTAGGTGCACTCCATTAGAAGCCCTCCATGTATTTCTGCTTGGGATTTACAAGTACTTTTTGAGGGACTTTATGGGGCGTCTATCCAAGAGAGAGAAAAATGAGATAGCTGGACGTATAGCAGCATTTAACTTCTCTGGGTTTAGCCACAGGTTGTCACGTGATATAACTCGCTACTACCGTTCTTTTGTAGGAAGAGATTTTAAAGTACTAGCACAGCTATCACTTTTTATTTTTGCCCCATACCTGACTGCTTCTGAAACAGAAGTATGGTTTGGATTGTCCAAGGTATATAAGTTTGAATAGTACACTGTACATTAACAAATTTGTGTACACAGCTGTTCAAATTGGTATACTGTGACAAACTCTACCTGGAGATGATTAATGAGTATCGAGATGCTTGCTGCTCATTTGTACAAACAGTGCAACGCAATTGTCCTGGTCACAGGAAGAAGCCTAAGCTACATCTGCTGATGCATCTTCCAGAGTACATAGAATTGTTTGGACATCCATCATCATACAACACAGAAAGGTGAGACAATGATGCACTAGCAAATGCTAACAATGATTTTTGCGGCAGATGCGAGACTTACAATTCACTGATCCGAAGCCAAAATGTATACGGCAATAAGATGGCACCTAGCAAGGACATAGCACACAGTTTTGCTGTACTTAACAGTATCTACTTTACATTTTCTGGAGGCATAATCAACTCTGAGAGGTATATGGTCCTATACAGTTCTCAAAAAGATAAGTGTTGACAGTGTTTCTTGAGTCCAGCAGATGTGGCGATGACTTGGTAAATCTTTTTAGCTCTACAATGGTGCAAACATTTCTTAATGGTGAAACAATGCGCAGCTGCTCAAGCAAGGAAATCTATAAACATGGAACTCTTCGTAAGGTACATACGAATGCGTGCAGCACACATATGTCAGTGTACATGTCCATAAAAAGTAAATGTACATTGTGTGTTGATTGGCTGAGCTGTGTATTATCAGACTGCATACCACAGTGTAGCACATCTGCCATTAAGCTGAAGGATGTCAAAATCCAGCTATGCAGTGGATGCATTTCAATCAGTGAAGCAACAAACTTCTCATGTCTTTTTTCTACGCATGAAATCGACTACAATACTTCTGTGCTTCAATGCAATGCTGTGGAGTCTGATGATGGGCAGCTTATCAACGTTGGTACTTTTGTTCAGCTTAAGCTACAGAGGACAACTTCGAATGAAGTGAGTTTTGTATCACTAAACACCCAGTTAATGTTTTGCTCCCTAGATAGATGTAGGACTGCTGGTGGCAAATTTTAAGACCAGTGGTGGTCCATTGTGTAAGTCGTTTTGTATTATTCAGCACATGGAGGTCCAGGTTACACAAGTCCAAGCACAGCCACAATTAAATGGATTTCTTTGTCCTTTATTCAAAACAACAAATATTTTGAGATTTGTTGTCTCTACAGAAGTCTCACACTCAGTTTCATTTGTGCATCAGTGTGGACAGTCTTGTAGGTTTTCACAACAAACCATTACCACCACAATTGAACGTGAACCAGTCAGTCAGAATAAGTGTATTTACCATCATGATTGGACAAATAAGTGCTTCGCTTATAATGTGTATTGCATGCAAAACTCACTGTGACATTTTTGATGTATTACCTTCATGTATTAAAAAAATCTGGTTTCGTTCCTTTCATTGTAATCCATATTACTGAGTATGTTGTAAGTGAGCATCAATATACCAGGTCATCATCTTCCATGTCTGCTACCAGCTTGGAGCAGTAATGAACGACCCAGTGACCGTGAGCTTCAAAACTGATCTGTCCAAGTGACCTCTAATAGCACCAACACAACAGGGTCATGGTATGAGCTCTGGCCTCTAGAATGCAGCACATTCGTCCAATACTGCCTAGAGAATTAGCCGTCTCTTTCATTAATAAAAATAATTTACCAATCTCACGTGCACATTAAATCAGATTCACGTGTAAAATGTCTGCAAGTTGATAGAAGCCCCCGAGTTATTCACCAAGAACGAATATAGATGCCCGTTCATCACCATTCAAATACACGGACTGGTCTTGCGTAACTGTAAGTTCTTCCAACTTGTCTTTTGGTACTGTTCTGTTTGCGCGGTAAGCCTATGCAAGGATCGTGTTTAGAAGAGAAGCCAAAATAGCAATACCAGGTAAGCTTCATACGTTCGAACTGTGTTTTATGGTTTTCGTGTGTGCATTTCAGCTAACCGAAATAAGCCTGGTGCCGATTTACCATGACCAGGCCTGCCGCAATCGTAAGTTCTTACGTTGGTCTACGCACGTGGCTAGCAACGCCAAGTTATCATTGCATTTTCCTCGTGTTTGAATTATCATTTCAGCTGTACAGCCCTCTGTCAGATTACTTAGAGGGTAAGTTACATATCGTACATTCATGTACATGTATCATCATGGTATGTCGTTACCAAGACTGTTAGTTGTGAATGCTACTCTTCGTTTTTGTAGGGATAGAAATGGACTTCATCCACTATATAGACGGTAAGTTTATAGTAATTCACTTCTCTGTTTATCTATTTTGCACTGTTTTTGCAAGGAACAGGCATCTTCCACACGTAAGCAAGACATGCAAAAGTGTCGTTCATAACTTCATTCCTATTGCTTTTAGAGTGGAAATCATCGTATGCTGTTGTTACCGAACATGAACGGAATATAAGTGCTCTATTTGTAATGTTGTTTTTCAATGAATCTTTGCCAACAAATGAAAGCAAATAACTACTTATAAAAATCTATATAAAGCATAGGATATAGCGGGGGCCACGCTTTTTTGAATGGGCTTACCAGTCCTGGTTCAGGGGTGATCCAGGTTGTTTCTGGCCAGTTAAATTCTTCCCTGGTCCAGGCTATTGCCCGCAAGGGTCAAAACAACCCTGATGTACTAGGGTCGGAACAGGTTGTTAACACCCCTGGAACAGGTTGAAAATAATTGGTTGTGTAGATCTCTTCTTTTGATTACGCGAAGGCATTTTTAGAAAAACAACTTCACTAGCCAAAGTAAGTAACGACTAAACTAAATAAATTTAGTGCCTGTTGGAGTATTTATACTCCCTAAAATTATACATTTTATTAAGAACTTGCTAGAACTTGCTAGATGGCCATAGAACTTGCAACCAAATAAGGTATTTCTCGCTGTAGTTTCTTTCTAGATGTGATATGTGTCCAAATGACATGCTAGGATAACGTGCCGGTAAATTCTGAAGAGATTGGTACTATTGTCGTTCTTTAAAACCGTTCGTAGCTCGAGTTATACCTTCCTAAGGAAGAAGACGACGACGACGACGACGAACAATTTTTTTGGGAATGGGCACAAGAAGCAGGTTCTTTGTTTGTCTGGAAGCGCATAGTTTAATGACATGAAACTAGCATGAAAACGTAGATCTTGGTGTTGTCGTTCGATTGCTGCAACGAGATAAGTGATCCGTTTCTCCGTTGTCCCTCCCGACGCGATTTTAAAAATTTAATGACATTCATCATTCCTCAATCAATCCTATATTGAACCTGCTGACGCCGGTTCAGATGAGACAATACTGCTCCGATCCCATATGATGAAGCATCACATGCTACAACAAGAGGTAACGCTGGGTCATAATGAACTAACAGTTGTGAGGATGCAAGCAGCTTTTTTGCTACACAAACCCCTTCCACCTGTGCCCTTAGGTGTCCAACAACCTCACCTCCTCATCCACCTCATCATCCACCATCTCCTCCTCTCATTTTAATACGCAAGTTATCTGTACTGTAAAATATATTATCAGATAGATCAAGGCTATCAGTGTGTTGCAAAGGAAATTGTTTAGCTGAAAATGATCTCAGCGAGATAATACATCAAAGGTTTGTAGAAAAAGGTTTCCCTTTTGAGGAAAGATGGGCACATCTCTGAAATGCCTTTATGAACAAGTACCGCAAGTCAATCACACAGTTGAAGACAAAGCAGAAATAAAGAAATAATTTTCATATTTGTTGTGACTGGATGAAAAAGGTTTACTTCTTGAGGAAGGATGGGCACACTACCAAAATGCCTTCATGAGGAAGTACCTCAAGTCGATCACACACTTGAATACAAAAAAGAAATGAAGAAATAATTTGTTGTGAGCGTACTGCAGATCACAGCAAAGTGTGGGCCCTTAGAACTCTATAGTCGCACCTTATCATATGCTATTCTAGCACACACCCAGAGAACGCAAATCTGTGAGATACCATGCTATATATTCTTGCATTGCCTTTCTTCACATTTACTTTTCTCAGGCACAACAGGAATAAGAGAATTATTGCATTGGGTGAAATACAGATTATGTGAGCTAGAGAATTACAACCACCATTCACTGTACTGTATATTATAGAATCGAACTTGGAATGGTAACCAGTCATTGACAACAAATGGTTGACACTGGGGACGACTCCTCTGATTGTGATACTTTATGCACTGTGCATGATATTCCTTTTTGTTATTCTAAAACTCGTTCAATGCAACATATCCATAATTAGTTACAGCTAAATGTAATCAAATAAGTGACCACTTCAAAGGATTGGCCAGAGTAATCTTCCATGGCACCTCCCTCATTCCTGACCCACCTACGCAGAGTGCCCAAACCTCTTCCTCCATACACTTAGTGTCCCACAACTTCACCTCCTCCTCATCCACCTCATCATCCACCTTCATCTCCTCCTCTCATTTTAATAGTAACGTTTATCACTATTAATTTATACCAGAGAGTAAAGAATATATAATCGGATACAGAACTACCGGTGTGTGTTCAGTAGAATGAGTAACTAAACATGAAACTCCACCAAATCATATGATAGCTTTCATTTATTTCTGAAAATAGGTTTACTACTCGCTGAGGGATGGACCCCACTGCACTGTTGCATTGGGAAGTACTCAAGTCGATCACATACTTTGACAAATAAAACAATGAAATAAAGTTGTTGCGACTGTACTTGCAGTACAGAAATTGAATGTGTCACCAAATCCATTGGATAGGTACAGGAACAGATATGTATCTTTCAACCTACATCAATATCAAAAGTGATACTACTGGTAGCAAGCCTGACGTTACGTAGAGATGCAACTCATCAAGCCCAAATGAGAATTTTATGCATATGCAGAGCCTGTGACCGCTTCATTGAAACAATTCAATTGGAGACTGTTGTATCTCCTAGAGGTAAGTGCTTCAAATTGATCGCATGGAACTGTATGATGCTACTATACACCGATAACTGACATTTCTGCAATGGCTGTTCGATTTCCTGGCAAAGGGAGATTGCCATTACGCAACATGGTGCATGCCTTATGTATAAATTAGCATTAATGCAATCACGCGATGCACACAATTGTCCAGTATGATGCGCTTTCTGTGATTGCTGTAGTGCTGGTTCCATTGTGATGTAAATGTTCCCACAAGTGTTTCAAACACACTCCACATGAATGACACAACTGGTAAGCATTATTGCATGTTGGTCACAAACAATTCAAGACAATTTGCTCATTTTGTTCGAGAATGATACTTGGAGCTCAGAAATCGGACCCAGTTATCAGGTACATTGCCAGCTTGTCCATTCAGTACAAAGAGAGCATGATATGATTAATGTGATGAACACCTCTGCCAGAGCCAGAATGGGGTTGCAATGTACATTATTGCCTTGATGAGTGTTGGTCTAGTGCAAGGCTCCTCTGAAGAAGATATTCATCTCAGGGGCAGTACAGTTGTGTTAACAGTGGGAAGCACCTTAAGTTGATCACGAGAAATAAGATGGGAAAATCGGAAAGAAAAAGTAATACCAAAAGAAAAAAAAAAAGAAAAAAAAAAAAGGAACTGTGTGTCCTTATGTATTTTACTTGTAGTCGATAGGTCACACTCAATGGGTATAGCCCTGGCATGGGTGTCCTGGAGGATATATAGACACTCATGCAAGTACAGCATCTGGGGCTGTGCCTGTCTGGAATGATGATAGGGAAAATGTCATTCCTAATACAGAGGCCTCAGTAACTCTCCCACATCACACACATTGGGAGTTGGGATTTCCTGTCAGGCCTATACAGAGCGCTCAAATCCCTTTCCTCCTGCACTCTTATTGTCCAACCACTTCACCTCCTCATCCACCTCATCATCCACCTCATCATCCACCTTCATCTCCTCCAATTTCAATAACTAGACATTCACTGGAAATGACTGGAAATGAAGTGACCCACACAATACACCATGTCATTTTGTAAAAGGTTTACTTCATGAGGAAGGATGAACCACTTCACTGAAATACCTCTGGTATGGCATTTGTTGGTACTTGCTATACAAGTGGTTTAATCAAATTTGCCATTCTATAGTCACTACAAGAGGCAAAGGACTGGAAGGTGGCTCATCAGAGGTAGAGGTGACCTCAGTGTGATTACCAATGAAGAGATGAACCTACACAGATGCATCATTGGTAACCCATATGACACCGAACTGATGCATTTGAAGGTGTCTATTGAGGCAATAGATTTTCCACGGCATTCAGTAGGATTGATCACATATGGGATTATCCTTATGAAGTGACCACCCACCTGATGTGATGGACTCCACTATCCAGTGTACAACACCAAAGGAGGTGACCCATTACAGAGGTGACCTAGCGCAGGTGACCCAGTATCACAAACAAAAAGGTCTATAATTGCTAACCCTTTATGGTAGAATTTGATCTCTCCAAACATATTGTGCTATTATAGCATCGTCTATCTCATACTGTACTCAATTCTCACATAGACAGATTCCAATTCTTCTCTTTGGGTGTAGAAGTTCTGATGTGAAACAATTATTGTTCTATTATTCATTTTGATATCACATGGTGCCTTTCAATTCTTACCACAAACTGCAGCCACAATGCATGACTGCCATTGCTATCCATAATGATATCCACACAGCACTACAGTAATCAAAAGTGTCGGGACAAACTAAACATGACCACATGTCATTATTAAATGCTACATTCTTACCAAATGCATTCAGCAACAAAGGGAGATGACCATATGAGATTTAAAATGCCACTGCAGATAGCAAAGTAGTCAATACACAAAGGTGACATGTTCTCATTATCAGCATCTTACCAACTTCTTCACTGTGCTTGGGTGCCATTCTCCAAATAACTTATGCACTGCAGAATGCAAAACATTCAGATCAGTACATTGTATACAACTATCACACGTTTTGATCTTTATTGGCTGTTAGTCTCTAGATTCCTCGATACACATGTACTCATTAGAGACTAAAATTATGTTTCTTTGTGTTCACTATTTTTCTATTCAATCCCATATGATTTAACTAGACTTCAAATGGAATACACAATGTACACAGAATGTTCACTATACCTTAGTGTTCCGGTTCGATCCATTCGAACCGAATATCGAACCGAACCTACTTAATTCGAACCGAACTTCGAACGGTTCGCGATCGCCAATTATTAACGATTATTAATGTTTCCACCCCCCCCCCCCCCCGCCCCGCCCCAACCATAAAAAACTGGCCCGTGTTTTTTAACGAGCGTAATACGGTGGGGGGTATCGACTTATTAATCATGAACGCGGCTGCGTGCTATTCTTTAAAATCGTATTGGAGCCGGTACCAGTTCTTTTCTAAAATGTTTAAACAGGTACATGGAAGCGTTTATTAATTTAATTTTTATTTCAGTGGGGGCGGAGGGCGGGGATATATCGCGGTATTCTACGGTAGTTCAATATGCGATCGACAGTACGAAATAGTTAATCGGCGAGGCATGGCAGTGATGTCGCTCTCTGTACGTACATGTACAGATCTTGCTTAGCATTTCTTCAATGGCCATCAAGGAACACCCGATAAAGCTGCCACTAGACCTTATTCTCGTACAAGGCAATGAATTTTTAATGAGATGTTCGAAAGGTTCGAAATACGTTCGAACCGAACATCGAACCGAGTCGAACCTCGAACCGTTCGATACCGGTTCGGTCCGAACCAGAACACTACTATACCTCCACTACATCACATTGATAGATATAAATTCTAGCAAGCACTGGTAATGGCATGAAAATATTGGGCCATGTGATACATGGTGAAAACTCATTAACATCAAAATGGAACCAAATAGTATAAATAAAGACTCACACTTGTGATCTTCCTAGCTCTGTATCTCAAAGAGGTTCCTTCCACAGAGGTGAAGATCATTTTGGGTCAGGATGCAAGTGCAGGTGTGAACCTGACTTGCTCCACCACTACCTAAACGCAAAGGCACAGAGGAAGCACTGACCCTATAATTGGATTTACACACAGAAACACAAGGAGTGTGATTATAACGTGCGAGATGAGTTCAAAACACTCTATCAGGAAATCACCAATCCCCATTCTTTTGTTGTTACAATCAACTTTTCAAAACCAAAATTTGGGTTTGTTTAAAAATCAAAAGACAATATTTCATGTGAGAGTCAAAATGCCCACACACAAAGCAAAACAGTAATACATACGTGAAGCTAGGTGATGTGTTCTCATTTCAAGCAGCTACCTAATAGATGGGTAGATGCCAGTTTCCTAGCAACCCACAATGCATAAAGTAAAAGCAGCAGGATTTATTCAAGTGGCAGAAGTTGGGATTTGATGCGAAAATCTTATATAGCAAATTCGTTTCAAAGGCATGCAACCATTATAGTTAAATCATGTAGAAGACTTTCAATCTCAATCAGAAAGTCAAAATGTCAAATAGACATTGTCAAGAACACAGATCACATCACATAATGGCCAGAAATGAATTTTGTTTCATGGTTACAAGTAAATATTATGTGAAGGACAGATTATGACATTGATACTATGTGCCCTAAATGATTCTCATATAAACATACCTCAACCTAAAACATGTCACTAACTAGGTATTAATAACTAGCAGTCGAATGTCTATGCAATTAATGCAAGTTCAATTCCCCATGGGTTGTCAATTACCCGATTTGTGCGGGTGGTAACACACAATGCTCTCACACCCTCCACTGATCAGTAGATTCCTTAAAGGGCCACTGGTATGAGATATTATTAAGGCAAGGTGCTCACATAATGTCTACAGAGAGTGGATATGGACCAATTATAATTTGAATCGAGTGCAGGCTAATGACGAGTTATCAATATAATTGATAGGGCCATGTGACATGGGGTGTACAAAACAAATGACATTAACATGCAACAGAGATAGTGTAGTCTCTACCACAAGGTATGAAAGCATGCAAAATAGAAACTCTAGGTGGCTCATTAGAGGTAGAGGTGACCTCAGTGTGATTATTATAATTAGCTGTTTTTATGTTTTGATAAATTTTAGCTTACAAATACTATTGTAACGGTGAAAGTAGAATTTTGATATTCAATTCCTAACCAGAGTTATAGGTCGATGTCCGAAATTTCTGGCAATGCTCCATCGATTTGACAGTGATTCTCCCGGCATCAATTTCCATTGGTGAAACTGATCAAGTGTCACGAATCCTGTTGGCATCAGAATCTCAACCATCTTCTCTTTTACCTTCTCATAGTCTTTTCGTTCCTCTTCGTCCAATTCTAGCCAGGTCGCTAATGCGTCTCCTTCCAAAAGCGTGGGCAATTTCGCGGTTTTAATTTCTTCGGTCCACCCATTTGTTTTGCTGCAAAGCTCAAACCTCTGAAACCATTCCACCGCATCTCCTGTCGAAAACTGTTTCGGCACACTGAAGTGAGTTCCAGTGACATCTTCTCCCGCAAGTCAGACTCTGCTACCAATCAAGGTCACAGTGGGAAAACAATCTAATCTCCAATCACATACACAACACATATATAGCATCATTATCAATCACTGAATCATGTACATGACAGCTGGTCTGAAAGAGTGGTCCAAACCCCACAGCTGGTCTGAAAGAGTGATCCTAACAAATAGGTTGTTTGGGATTGTCAACTCAATCAGATACCTGTATGAGTCAGTGATATTGCACTCACGTGATGACCAGGGGAAGGGTGGGAAAACATCATCACCTTCAAAGATTCAAATCAGAATCATCTTCACAACTTGCCCTCTTGAACCTCACAATTGTGTTCACAGCCCCTTTTCAGGGTTAACCCTTTGTGGTCCCGTACAGTTGTTCGGAGCTATGTGACACTACACTATAACTCCTAGAACACGACTGTTTTATCTGCCCCAAAGTGCTTTTAATGGAAACTTCACAATACCTTCCTTCCCTTCAACAGAAGTGTTTCCACACTTTCAAAGCACCATCCAGTATCCACCCCAACAGGCTGTGTGAGGCACCTCTCAGGGTCATCCCTTGAAACATTTTGCCAGCTGCAATACGAAACATTTCTTCCTAAGATGGACTGGTGTTTGCCGGATGTTATCTGCTACCTTGAGGGCATGGGGAAGTACACACAAGAGATCTGGCTAAAGGTGGTTTTTGCTTTCCAAATGTGTGCTTCTCCCTCCAAAGCAAAGGGAATGTCACCACAAGCCTCTGTCCATTCAAGACTTATTGGAGGGTCCTAGGGTGTGTTTGGAATGGTGGAAACCATGCAAGGAGTGTAACTAAGGCCAGCTCTCGTCATTCTCTGAATTTGAATGAGAAAGCTGTTCATAATTGTTTCCCTTGCCAGAGAGCATCTTTCCACTAAGTCATGTCAAGTGCAATGTCCTCTGGTGTGGCTTCAAACCATAAATGTCAGCAATGCTGCTGAACCCTTGTGTTGTGGAGTGTACAGTTGCTGATCCCTTGCTTTGTGGAGTGTACAGCTGCTGGTCCCTTGCTTTGTGGAGTGTACAGCTGCTGGTCCCTTGCTTTGTGGAGTGTACAGCTGCTGGTCCCTTGCTTTGTGGAGTGTACAGCTGCTGGTCCCTTGCTTTGTGAAGTGTACAGCTGCTGGTCCCTTACTTTGTGGAGTGTACAGCTGCTGGTGCTTTGTGGAGTGTACAGCTGCTGGTCTCTCAGATGTAGCTAGTTAGTAGGAACAACTGAGCTTTTAAGTAGAGGGAGGCTGGGGCTTTGTTATCTATTACTCCATTCTTTCGCAGCTTATATAGCTTCTCTGATTTATTCTTAGAACATTCAGAGAGGTTCACCATGGACATGTTCATAGGCTCTTCCTAGCACAGAAGACCCTATCGTGGAGCAGGCTTAGGAACCACCTGTTTAAGGACCTTTTGAATGGTGCCTCTTTGCCTAACAGAGCTCATCTGCCCCTATCTCATCACACCACCCAGGCTGCATCTCCCATTAGGCCTGCTGAATTTCAGATGGCAAGCAAATGGTGGCTAGGGATTGCTACCTGTCAAGGAGTGTGCTGATCTTATTGCTCTTCTCTACCCTCTAGATCTCCCTGCCCATGGCGATTATGGTATGAGTCACAAACTATTGACATTCTACTAACTGACTGGAATTGGGCAAGTCAGCAGCTTGTGACCTCATGTCACATCATCACTGTTTATTAGTGAAGTGAGTGTGGAGGGTGGAGTTGGCAGCTGATAGTGACTTCATACACAAGGTGATAGTTGTGAGTGCACTCCAATTGGAGAGGTGACATGAGAGGCTAAATGATACTTTAAGTACCCTAATATAAGTAATCTCCATTGTAAACAACTACATTATTAAACCAGTTTCATTATCAATTTATTGCTGGCAATGGAAATTCAAAAGAATTCTAAGAATATCAAACACTTACCTTGTAATAACAAGTCACCTCTGAGGTAAGTTAACTGCGGTCAATAGCCAGTTTTTGCTTTTTTTATTCCATGAGGGCATCAAAATCAGTTATAACCTTAATTGTTGTCAATAATTGGTCACGATTTCAAATAACTTTTTAAGGGTATTGATTTAGTTAAATAAATGTTTATCTTGACTAAGCTATATAGCTATAACTACTAATACTGCAAGCCAACAGCTTTTAGTACTGTTTGTTTAAAAGCTTTGCATTCATTTGTAAACATCTGCTATTTTGAATCAGTCCCTGAGTGCCATCAATTGAAAACATGTGTACACCCTGACATGAAATAGATGTTTCTTTGAGGGTCAATGTTTGACCCTGTATAGTGTGTATTGAACACAGGTAGACAGGATAAGTCAGGCATGCATGAATTGATTCTGATGCACTTTCCATCACTATTATTACTGGTAGTTTCCCTGCAGTGTGGGTAGTGTGGCAGACAGGCTTATCCAACATCAATACCACTCCGCAGGTAGTTAGTATGTCATAATTTTCCTTAGTGACATATCACGCAGGATAAAAATGGTACATATGACTGAAAAATGTACTCTTTTTCTCATCATGAAGGTCCTAAGGCTTCAGTGCCATCTCTTTGAACAAGACCTAGCTGAAAACCATTCTATAGCTGTCAATCTGTTATATTGATTAGAGCACTTCATATCATGTGTTCACAGGAGAATCAAAAAGAGAGGACATTGTGGAACTGCGGAAGAGTCAAGTCCTCTTTTGTTATCTCTTCAATACCTCACCTCTGTTATCAACTCACAACCCTCACCTCTGCTATCACCTAATCACTCTCACCTCTGCTATCACCTCATCACCCTCACCTCTGCTATCACCTCATCACACTCACTCTGCTATCACCTCATCATCCTCACTCTGCTATCACCTGATCATCCTCACCTCTGCTATCACCTGATCATCCTCACCTCTGCTATCACCTCATCTCTGCTATCACCTCATACCCTCACCTATGTCTTAATAGTTTCTTCATGGTACATCTTGGAGTACTATGATACCATGCTCTATATATACTGTTTGAAGGGTGAACTGATGTGACTTATTTAGACCCTAAATATGTAGGTCATTCAAAATGTACAAGCATAACAGTTTGTTCCTGCAAATCATCCAGAAGCGGGTTAAGAGGACCACACAGCTAGGGCAAGGTCTCTATCCAGAAGGTCAAATGGACAGCATCCCATTTGTCCCACGAATGCAATCCACCTTCCAACGCTGTGAGGTTCACGCCCCTATAACAAAGGCTAGGGCACTCGCGTTCCCTAGCTACCTCTTTAATGTACAAATTATGCCATGACCCAGAAAACAATATTGTGGAGAAAAAAAAGCTATTCTACAAAGTGAAGCCCTAAACCTTACCAGTATCTACTCACACATCGTGGTACAAAAACAAACAAAAAAAAAAAAAAAAAATTCCTGCATGGGCAGAAAAAGTTGCTGGGTGAAAGCACTACACTATTCTGCATCCTTTCATTGTGCTGCCTTGAAGTTGGCAGCCATATAAATCCACAGCAATGGCTGCTGAAACAGTTAAGTATTCGGCAAGTACATACCAGAGGTTATATTATCTCCAGTACAACAGATTACTATTTGTATCATTATTAGTGCATAATAGACTAAATACAAATTCACGCAGTCGAACATTTATCGACCACTAGAGCTGCTGCAATAAGAGACATGAATATCCCCATATGAAATAGACGAAAGCAAGAAACAAGAGTCATTTATCACTCCCAGGATCTGGCTGATACTGGTTCCACACTGGGGCCGAGCAATCTCGGCTCCACGCCGGATACGAACAAAGGCAGAGATGTTAGCACTGGTAATCGTGTTTTCATTTTCGTACCTTTATGAAACAAATGGCGGTAAGTCTCCGAGATGTGTATCTTTTGTTAATAGTGTCATAATGGTGCGTACGTTGCCTGCCACCTATCTAAGAATCTAGCTACGACTCGTCCACCCACCATGTTTATGGACTTACTGCATCCGTATCAGTTAGGTTGCGTTAAAGGTGGCTGGCACTCGATTACTCATAGCATATTTGCATACCAGAGGCTGCTTGCTCAGCCTATGCTGCTTGACTTGAATTTGAAACACTTTAGCGATGTTGCATTTCTCAATATACCGCTATGAAAATTTGATTTTCTCTTATACCTACAAACGATACAGAAATTCAAATTGTAAGAAGTTGGATTCTTTAAATGAGCCTAACAAACGACCACTTGACAAAATACGTACAGCGTATTGGCTACTACATCGTCGTTATTAGAATAGATCTATTCTAGTATCTATGGTTAATTGGTATACTAAAGCCCAGCCTCCTGTGAAGTTATTTAACTGTATTGGATTAATTAAACAAAAACAGAGTATCAATGTAATGAAGTAATTTGACACATTGTAGGATGAAAGGTTATGACGCTCAAATGAAACATGGGTGAGGTTTATGTTGTCAGACCGTGCTGCATATGGTTAAGGAAAACCACTTAATGTACTGTACTATGCAATATGGGTCAGTTTCCGAGAAAATGAAAAGTGGCTATATATATAAAAAGTTATAAAAATGCTTCACGTTTGAATCGCTAAAACTCCATAAGTTGAGTGCCATAACGGTTTAAGCAATCAACTTCCTATTTCGAACACTTCGTGCCACACCACTTCTCTCTACGAAAATATATTTTGGTGTCTTACCCTGGCTCCTTGTCGACGTTACAAGGCACAGTACCCCCGAGGGGTTCAAAATCCAGGTAGCTCCCGCAGGAATGTCCAAATCACTTCAAAATCGATATGCACGTAAAGGAGTCCTGTCACTGTTTATTTCTGCAGATCGTTGATTTTTACCTCATCCGTTATGGAGATACAGCAATGCAAAGTAAAGTCCACGTTTCCCGCTCGAATCGCGCCTTTCTCAGTCCCACTCGGGAGAATGGAAGCGGTTCAAGGACTGAGAAAGGCGCGATTCGAGCGGGAAACGTGGACTTTTCTTTGCATTGCTGTATCTCCATAACGGATAAGGTAAAAATCAACGATCTGCAGAAATCAATAGTGACAGGACTCCTTTACGTGCATATCGATTTTGAAGTGCATGATTTGGACATTCCTGCAGGGAGCTGCTACCTGGATTTTGAACCCCTCGGGGTACTGTGCCTTGTAACGTCGGAAAGGAGCCAGGGTAAGACACCAAAATATATTTTCGTAGAGAGAAGTGGTGTGGCTCGAAGTGTTCGCAATAGGAAGTTGATTGCTTAAACCGTTATGGAGTTTTAGCGATTCAAACGTGAAGCATTTTTATAACTTTTTATATATATAGCCACTTTTCATTTTCTCGGAAACTGACCCATATGTATAAAAAGTGTTCATTTGTTGGTTGGTTTTGGGTTTTGGTTTTGATTATTAATGCCAGAGTTCCATACGCTGCATGTCATGTTTTGTTTTCTTGGTTTTGGATGGTTGTTGTTAGTGAGTGGTATTGCATACATATACATGTAGTAATCAGACTATCCACATCTCATAAAGTATATACTGTGACAAATGCACAAATTTCCTACTAAATGAATAGATACTGTTAATGTGGTAGGCAAAACAGCATAGAAGAAGTATTTTTTGTCAACCTTACCCATGGTGTCCATTTTTCAGTTGATACTTACAGACATGAGTTTGCATTGCTGTGTTCTGTAACAAATCCATACAGCTGGCTGTCCATCCTTTAACATCAACTATCCGCCTATGAGAACACTCCTCTATCGTGGTGACATCATCACCTACACATGTGCCCTCAGCTCAGTTTTTTCTTTTATCATCACACAATTGACAGGATCCCCTGGCTTCCAGTGCTCCACTCCTTGGTCAAAACAGTGCATGAGTGTAGGATTAACAAATGAGTACAATATGTCTGCCTAATCATATGTAGACTATTGCAAACCAAAAACCACACTTGCATCCCTCATTCAGAAGTAGTGTAATGTTCCACTTTCATCCTCTAGATGGCTGTCAACAGTTCTCCCTTACCTCCCCACCAATGGGCACCTACTCATGCCTTGGAAGCAACATTACCTACACCTGCACACTTAACTCAAGTGGTATAGTTGTGATTACATCCTGGAGTGGATCAGCCTTCCAATGTCCTCCTACAAACCAGATATCACTCACCCAGAGATTATTTGGAACAGTTCTACCATTCATACCAGGATCATGTGGCAATCTCTCTGCTGTGACAACAAATGTTACCTCAACATGCTGCACATCTGTCCTCACCATTCCTGCTGTTCAGGCTTTGAATGGAGCCACTGTTGTGTGTAGGGATGGTGCTACTGGAGCTGTTGTGGGAAATGATACCCTGAAGATAATGAGTGAGTTGTACATGATATACATCATCCCATCAGTGACCATGGTCCCATAAACATCATTCCATCAGTGACCATGGTCCCATAGACATCATCCCATCAGTGACCATGGTCCCATAGAAATCATACCATCAGTGACTATGGTCCCATAGACATCATTCCATCAGTGACAATGGTCCCGTAAGACATCATACCATCAGTGACCATGGTCCCATAAACATCATTCCATTAGTGACCATGGTCTCAAAGACATCATCCCATCAGTGACCATGGTCCCATAGACATCATCCCATCAGTGACCATGGACCCATAGACATCATCCCATCAGTGACCATGGTCCCATAGGCATCATCCCATCAGTGACCATGGTCCCATAGACATCATCCCATCAGTGACCATGGTCCCATAGACATCATCCCATCAGTGACCATGGTCCCATAGACATCATCCCATAGACATCATCCCATTAGTGACCATGGTCCCAAAGACATCATCCCATCAGTGACCATGGACCCATAGACATCATCCCATCAGTGACCATGGTCCCATAGACATCATCCCATCAGTGACCATGGTCCCATAGACATCATCCCATCAGTGACTATGGTCCCATAGACATCATCCCATCAGTGACCATGGTCCCATAGACATCATCCCATCAGTGACCATAGTCCCATCATCCCATCAGTGACCATGGTCCCACAGATATCATCCCATCAGTGACCATGGTCCCATAGACATCATCCCATCAGTGACCATGGTCCCATAGACATCATCCCATCAGTGACCATGGTCCCATAGACATCATCCCATCAGTGACCATGGTCCCATAGACATCATCCCATCAGTGACCATGGTCCCATAGACATCATCCCATCAGTGACCATGGTCCCATCATCCCATCAGTGACCATGGTCCCACAGATATCATCCCATCAGTGACCATGGTCCCATAGACATCATCCCATCAGTGACCATGGTCCCATAGACATCATCCCATCAGTTACCATGGTCCCATAGACATCATCCCATCTGTGACCATGGTCCCATAGACTTCATCGTATAGGCCCCAATAGCAGCATATGCTCAGAAATGAACATTGTTCCTTTATACAACTTACAGATAAAAACATGGACATTTTAGGACTACTGTTTGCCTAGCATTTTGTGGTACCAAGGTTTCCTCCCCTCCCCATTCCCTCCCTCCCCTCCCCTCCTTCCCAGCCTCCCCTGGTCCTGGTTCTCATCATGTGCTGCTATGTGGGCCTACACACATGTAGCAGCACATGTTGAGAAATAACATTGTTCCTTTATACAACTCCTCTCCTCTCTTTCAGCCTCCCCTGGTCCTGTTGGGAACATTGCTGCAACCAGTCCGTCTGTGGACCAGCTGACAGTGACCTGGACCCCTCCCACTACTGGTGGTGTTCCTACCAGCTACAATGTCACTATCAATGACAGTAGTAGTCCTGTGGTCATAGCTGATAATGGATCACAAGTGTACACCCACACCTTCACTGGACTGGTCAGTGACACACTCTACACTGTCTCTGTGGTGGCCATCAACTGTGCTGGCTCCAGCAATGGGACTTCACTCACCAAGTGGACATGTAAGCCTCAAAGCTTCTGTCATGTCATTTTGTGGATGTGTGTATACAAAAGTCACACACTCACTCGTGATACACAGCATGAAACTTTCTATTGAATGTGGTCACATATCACACACTCAAAGATATACATACAATATGATTAGACCTTTGTCTATGCTACATGTGTGGCATGTACACACACGCATCACAACCGCAGTGGCACTACCACCTGCCATCAAGGCTGTGTCTGTCTTTAACCCCAACAACACTCTTCATCACCTTGAGATAACATGGACGCCAGTGGTAAGGGATCTTATGGTGTGTCCCCATCATCTCCCTCCTCCCCTCTCCAGGGAGGTGCTGTGACCATATATGGAGTGTACCTGGGTGGTGGTATCCATGGCTACACAAGCTGTGCCACACCACAATGCTTCTATGTTGTACCAGTGTCTGTGGATTCCACCAGTTATGTCATCTCTGTGGCATCAGTGAATAAGGATGGAGATGTGGGTCCTAAGAGCACCACTACCATATATGGTAAGTGGTATTATGGTTTATATTAAGAACAGCATACATTGAAGTGGTTGTGTAAGTCATGTACACCAGCTGTTTTAATGTTTCTTTGCAATAGTAAAAGCTACATTTTGAGCCATGAATATGTTTAATCAACTAATCAGTGTCAGATGCTGGGTTGCAGAAGAGAATGGGCGGGGCACTTTTGCATACTTGAGTTGTAAATGGAAGTCTCTGGACACATCTGTGTGTAAAAAACCTGCGTGTGACTTCATGTAGCTGCCCTTTCCGGTCATGTTGGTCGATTGCAGCTATCACTTTGTATGTATATCAATCACCTTTATACATACATGAATGCCAGATTTACTGACCACAGTTGGTAAAAAACTCGTTGTGCCCTTCCCCAATGACCAACCTATGAACATTAGAGCAGTAAAGGGTTAAAGTGCCCCACTATGTAAGCAGGTACATGTACATATATGATGTGGTTGTGCTCAACTACATTATTGTCTAGATATATTGAAAGTATTTTCCTGGTGCTATTTACCCATGAAAATGTGGTCACAAAACTCATATCTTTATACAATGACTCCTAGTGTAACAGGTGCATGTACAGGTTGACTATCTCACTGACAACAAACAAGATACCAGCTTTGATTGGCAAATCTTTCATTCATAGATATTGTACCTTCTAGCTGCTTGTGCAAGTTACTTAATCTGTTCTTTTATCTTTCTGTTTTGTCCACAATGCCAATATTGAACTACAGTATCTAGCACCATTGTTTCAATAGAAGTTATAAAAGTATGTAGACTGCATTTGTTCTTTAATGTAACAGTAGTGGTGAAGTAATGTTGCATGTATACTCTCTTTCTACCCTCTGTATTTAGGCACAACAATCAACACATTTGTTAGCAATATTATGATAATGGAATATGTTTCCATAGCAACCATTGGTTGCTCATTCTCAAACAACCAGTTTTTCTACTGTGTGGTGTGCTGCAGTACTGATCCCTCTGTTCCTCCTGTCTCATATGTGTACAACATCTCCACTACCAGAGGCACAGAGGTGACTGTCTCCCTACAAGGCCTCACCAGTGATCAGATGTACTACTGCAAGGCAGCAGCTACCAACACTAACTCTAATAACTGTGCTGGTCCAGTGGTTGGAGGTGTGAAGGTGTTCTTCAGTTTCATGACATCGTCTGTACCAATACCAAGTTCATCATCACCAACATCCATAACAAATGCTTCTACATGTGAATACTGTTTGTGGGGAATGTACTGAACTTATGTTACTAATGATATCGTCTTGAATGTATGTATCGTGCTACACTAGGCATGGTGCTTGTATCAGACCAATCTGTTGTCATGACAACAAGTTTTCCCTCTTGTCACAATATTTTGCTTCAGCAAGCTTTGAGTTTAGAGCTTTTGCATGAATGCATTTTCCCTACTTAGAGACAATTCACCCTCCTGTATATATGCCATTAATAGCTTACTGGAAAAATGTTCCTTACTTACATATCACACAGCATTTTGGCCTGTGTAAATGCATCCATGTCTAAATGTAACACTTGTGTATTCATCTTCTCTTCTCAGCTTCATGTGATGCCTCCATTGGCACATCTACTGCTGTTGGCATATCAGTTGCCATGACATTTATCCTCTCCTTCTCTCTGGGAGGTTTGGTGACTGCCATCATAATATGTGGTTGCTACAACCCAAGAAGGTTCTCTTCTAAGACTACCAAGTCCCCTCCCCCAGTCCCTACTACTACTACTGCTACATATGAGGTGGTGGGCTTTAATAAGAAAGAGAGCAATACAATTGAGTTAGAGAGCAATTCTGCATATGGAACAGGAAGACACTGATAGGAACATTTATTACATTGAGTGTTCTATTTTCAGATATTACAGTGTAGTGATTAATATCATTTTGAAAGGTTGCTTTTTTAGCATATGTTTGCCATATGTCTATTAATAATACTTACTCGGAAAAGTATACAAGTAAATTAAAATAGAAAAACATCTCTACGAGAAAGTTGGTGGCATATAGGATTGAAAGACAACTAATGGTGGTGTAGAAAGCACGCATGATTGAAATGGAACCGAGCAAAAGCACACACGTTTCACAATAGTGCATGCTGAGAGATGTGTTAAATATATCCTATATGATTTTCTCGGTTCCATTTTAATCAATCATCTTGTTTCCCTGCATTTACACGACCATTAATTGTCTTTCAATCCTAGATGCCACCAACTTTCTCGTAGAGAATGTTTTTTATGTACTTGTTTCATTAGTTTTTTCCCCTGTCGTAGCGTCTATATTTATATACTGCATATGGGCGTAGTCAACTATCAAATTTGAGGTTGAGTAGAAACCTGTGATGATAAAAACTTTCCCGAATCTCGGACCTCTAATATTAAATTTTGGGATGCGTCTAAGGAGGCATCCCTTTAAAAGAGCTAGGCTGCCGGCGGTGGTGGTAGCGTTGCCGCTGTCATGGCTGGTGGTGGTGTAAAAGGAAGTGGTGTTGGAGGATGCACTTCATCCTCCGACTCCGTGGACTCACTAAAAAAATTCGCTTCCATCATCTGCGATATCTACATGAAAGAGAGTCTAGAAACAACGCAAAAGCATTTCTTTTTTTACCTCAACAACACTCTGTCCGCTTCAGAATGTGAATGGGTTATATAGAGCCTAATTATCCATCCACTGATTGGTCTGCATAAACTGATGACTTCACTGTTAGGGGGGAGGGGAGAGGTGTGCATTCTATTGGTCCAATTTACATCTTAATTTTTGTGCTTAGAAAGGTGTTAAATAAATGTGTCTCACTGGCAGTTATTGGAAAGACCTCCCAAGGTACAGCCCAATTTCACATAACAGCAGTTGCTCAAAGGTCATTAGAAGGCTATGCCTTCTTTGTCACCTACACTAACACTAAATGAGAGTATGCAGTGCAATGTGCTACAATGAAATGTTATGAAAAGTGGCGATAAGCCTTACCGAGATTGAGTTCATTTTCAAGATGACAGCATTGCATTGTTGGAAGTTGGAATTGCTGGCCTGAGGTGACAGATTGTTGAGAGACACTGAATTGAATATTCTCAAACACTAAAGAGTTTGTTTGTAGTGATACTATAATGAACATGACCCACCCTGAATCAAGATCACCAAGCTAAGTTCGAAGGTCTTTAATGAACATTTGGAACAGTGACTTTGTTCTCAACACTATTGCTACTTCTTCACTGGAGGCTATCTGCATAGAGGCATATGGGCGTGGCTGACCACACACCCTGATGAGCTGGAGATAAATATGAAGTACTGATGTCCTAATAATATTTTGCAAGACCTTGAGCTCTTGGAAATCTTTGCACTCCAGCTAGTTTCATGTAACCTCTTTCCTGTTCAGAAGGTGAGGGGCAGGCTCAATAACTGCATTCAGGTTGGGCAGAAATCAGCTATAGTATTGGATTGCACTCAAGGAAACAGGAAGTATTCCTTCGAAGTGTTTGAACCCTTGGCTGTCCCTTGCTGTGACAGAACATGCCTGAGGTACTCAACTGATGGTTGAGCAAACTTACAGCTTTTTCTCCTGAGGAGACCAAGGTCAGTTGGTGCAGCCATGATTTCCAAAAAAGTAGAAAAGTAGTAGTAGGTTGGGTGGTGGGGTGTGTGGGAGAGGGCGCCAGAGTACAGGATATCCAGAGATAGTCTTTATAGAAAGTCAGCATTCCTGTGTCTCTGATCAGATCAACATTGCATTGTAAAATTATATTCTGACAAGATCTCATGCCACTTTACAACCATCCATTCACAAAAAATAGGATTGACATGATTGGATCATTTGTAACTAGCAGCTGCCTAAATAACAATTATAATAGCAAGGATCTTACTTGAAAAGGTTTGGAATGTTCTACATGTCATGGCAATGTCACATGCACAGGTCACACGTGCCTATTAGCACCTAGAATGTTGCCAAGTCCTATCAAACAAGTGTGGCATTGTTTAGCCACTAGCTGTGTACTTAGCCATGCCAGAATATTTGAGGCATTGAGTATCACTTAGCTTAAATAGCAATACAAACAACAATGCTTATCTCACATGAATATTATGTGTTTAAGAGCCGTTGCTCTACATTTTGCTAAAATTCTGACAAAGAGAAAGAAATAAAATGGCTAACTACAAAACTAAGGCACTCAATACAGTTTCAAACAACTTGCAGCATTAACATTGGCAGAATTCTGATCATTTATTACTGAACACTTTAGAAATGATGCTCCCCACCATCCATTTAAATATTCACATCGCATTCAATATGACAAATAATTTTCGAATTTATTTATTCACATGACCATGGACAGAATAGTGTATTCATGTATCAGTGCATGGATTACACATGATTATACTATACTGTTGTCATGACAACAAACGTTCTTTTGCATCATAATATTGTGCTTCAGAAGCTTTTTAAACTTTTGCATCAATAGTTAGAGAGCATCTATTGAATGGGTTGCATACATATCATGTGCTCATTTTCTCTCCATAGCTTCATGTGGTGCCTGCATCGGCACATCTATTGCTGTTGGCATATCAGTTGCCATGACACTTATCCTCTCCTTCTCTCTGGGAGGTTTGGTGACTGACATCATAATATGTGTTTGCTACAACCCAAGAAGGTTCTCTTCTAAGACTACCAAGTCAGTCCCTACTCTACCCCTGCTACATATGAGGTGGTGGACTTTAATAAGAAAGAGGGCAATACAATTGAGTTAGAGAGCAGTTCTGCATATGGAACAGGAAGACATTGATAGGAACATTGAGCATTCTATTACAGTGTAGTGAGACAATTAGTATATTTTCAAAGCTTGTTTTAAAGAATATTTTAAAACGCATGTTTGCCACACACCAGTGTGAATATGTACATGTGATGCTGAAGAAATTGTTTTGCCATGGATACTGATCTCTAGAGTTAGTACTGAGGTGCCTGAATAATTGCAAGACCTAATTCATTGCAGTGTGTACTGTCTAGCATGACCCCCTATATTGGCAGATTGGTATCCAAGGTTTCCTACTGTCCTATCACTTCTGCAATCTGAATAGCTGTGATGGCTTGTTAACACTCAGATTGGGGATGGGAGGAGAGGGAGGTGGAGAGAAGGAAAGGGAGGTGGAGGGGCGGAGAGGAGGGAGAGGCAGAGTTGTAATGAACCCACCAAAAGCTAGCTAAAACAGCTAAACAAACCTTGCGCAGCTAGCTAAGCTAAAAATAAAAACAAAAAAACAGCTAAAAACAGCTAAAAACAGCTAAATTTTGGTTTTGTATTTTGCTATTATAATTATACTTTATTATTGATATTAACTACGTTAAACCATCATCATTATTTTGAAATTAACTCTTTCACGGGCGGAAGTCAATAATTGAACCAATTGTGGTGGGCGGGCCGTTGTGAAAAATTAAATTGCTTTTCTATTGTTAAGATATGTTATCCATTCAGATGATGATGTAACGTACATACGTACGTACGTAGGCATAGCGATTTTTTAGCGATTTAGCGGCGCTACGTGGTATTGGACATCGCTAGCCAAATAGCGGAATGCTGAATGGTTATTTCCGCTAAGCGGTCGCTATTTAGCTAGCGGTTACAACTCTGCTGTGGTGTGTGCTAAGTCTAATCAGTTTTAAGACCAACATTGTTCATTAAGTAAGAGAGTGAGCAGTTTCACCGACATCAGGATGCCTCTGTAGCACTTACAACTGGGCATGACTTGTAAAAATAATAGCACCTAATTCTCAGATCTAAATGTAATGTTGAGATGATCTTCAAGTGTCAGTGAATTCTTATTTGGTTGTTTCATGCAAATTTATACAGTTTGTAAAAAATATATTTGGTGTTGTAGGTGGGTGTACTGTTGAGTAGCTTTGAAAAACATTCACAAGCTTCCTATTAGAGCTTAGTATTTCAATACTAGTCATTTGCGTGTTTCAAAAGTACTATTCTCATCCAATGGAAGCAATCTGCTTATATGCCTGTTCGTCACTAAAGAGCATGTCACTTTGTCATGGAAGGCAACTTCACTCACAAAATAGAGCTGTTAAAACCCCATGTTTGTTACTTTTGTTACTTTCTACTGTGTGGTTGTCCAATCCAAAATACTCACCCAGTGAGTTTACCCTACCCATGACCTAAATACTGATGCAACACTAGAAAACACCTTGCAACCTGATTAAACCTTCAGGCTACCAAATATCCATCACATTCTTGCATCAACAGGGCAATACATTTTAATTTCACACCAAGAGCTATTACAACACACACATCACACATAGCTAGCTACCTCTCTTTCAGCAGTTGTTTGAACACATACAATATTAATCCTCCAGGGATACTCAAGGCTTTTGAATCAACACACACATCGCATAACGACAAACTAAATACTTAATACTTTGCCATGGTTTGAATGTAATTGATCGTAAGCCCATTTCTGACTTAAATGTACACTCTTACTAGTGTCTGATGCAGTGCCTTAAATGAACAAACCCACTTGATACATGCATACATGCATGCAGCTATGCAAATTCACATGCCATATTAATCATCTCAAAACACCTACCACATTGTGCATGTCTTTCCAATGATAGCAGCATGTCTTCCCAATGATATAGCACGGTGTGCATGTCTTCCCAATGATAGCATGATGTGCATGATAGCATGGTGTGCATGTCTTCCCAATGATAGCATGATGTGCATGTCTTCCCAATGATAGCATGATGTGCATGTCTTCCCAATGATAGCATGGTGTGCATGTCCTCCCAATGATAGCATGGTGTGCATGTCTTCCCAATGATAGCATGGTGTGCATGTCTTCCCAATGATAGCATGGTGTGCATGTCTTCCCAATGATAGCATGGTGTGCATGTCTTCCCAATGATAGCATGGTGTGCATGTCTTCCCAATGATAGCATGATGTGCATGTCTTCCCAATGATAGCATGGTGTGCATGTCTTCCCAATGATAGCATGGTGTCCATGTCTTCCCAATGATAGCATGATGTGCATGTCTTCCCAGTGATAGCATGGTGTGCATGTCTTCCCAATGATAGCATGGTGTGCATGACTTCCTATGGTACATTGGTGCAAAGTAGCAAATAATAATGGTGCAAGAGTTTTCAGTTTTGATGCAAGAGTTTTCAGATTTGAACCCCAAATTTGTGTGTTATGCAAGCTTGGTACACAAATTGAAATGCAATCAGTTGAATTGAATACAATATACATGTGCATGTGACAATGTTTGTGAGTGAGAGTGTTTGTACTATCATCAGACAGGTGTATTGTTTGCCACATGTATGTGTGCAAGTACGCTGTACATGAGATAATGGTGGCGTAAAAAGCACGGAAAGAAATAATTGACTGGATGGACTGGGTAAAATGAACTAGGCCTATATTTAGCGCACTCCCGCATCAGCATGCACTATTTATGTACTGAGAGTGTTAAATATAGGCCTATTTCATTTTACCCAGTCCCATTCCAGTCAAATCGTGTTTCCGTGCTTTTTACACCAGCATTGTCTTTCAATCCTATATGCCACCAACTTTTCAAGAATGTTTTTATTAACTTGTTTTTTTTTATATATAGTGTTCTGTTTCCAAACATTTGTCACATCGTAAAAATATGTATTTACATACATACTCGAATCTTTGGCACACCCACACCATCTTTAGCATCTTTGTTTGAAGAGAGCCAATTTTTTAATGGATTCAAGTACATAAGTCATATAGGAATTGTTCCATCACTTTATCATTGATTAATAACGAAATATAGACACTGAATCAAATCATAACAAGCATGTTTTGCACATCTTTAAGTAAAACATCCCTACGACAGTATGTTGTGTTTCTTCAGTAGTCCATCATAATGGGTTCGCAATGCTGCAGCTGGTTGTACTGTTTCACAGCTTAGTATTGATCAGTTGCCATCACCTCCTCCTCTGCCTGACCCCTAAATGTATGATTCAAAGTCATCAGGGGCACCCAAATGTACAATATGTCGCACATCATGACAGACTAACCCCATACCAAGTACTGCAATGGCACATATCACTCTGAGCGGAGAGGCAAAATGACCTAATAATTTTCTGCTTCACTTCTTTGTCAGTGCAGCTGGCTAACATATCAACCAAATGAAACTTCGCAAATCAGGAGCATCAGAGGGATACGTAAAATAATGAAGCTAAACCTTTTAAAAAGAAAGATAGAAGTTGGCACAGTCATCAAAACGAAGACAATAAACAATCATCTGTGAAATCAAAGTGAACAGCTTCTTCATTCTTTCCAGTACTGAGGTGAAGTAATCTTCAATGCTTGCTACACTATTGACTTTGCATGCAACATTGATATTCAGCTGGCTCATACATTCCAATGATGGTACTGCAAAATGTGAATCTGTTGCTGTAGCAGTTAATGCTAAAATATTAACATGTCTTGGAATTAGACTAGAAGAAGGTTCACCCCTGATATTCAATTTAATTTTCAAATTCATATTTGTAGCAAAATGCAAGCACACATATGTGCATACATAGACACATACATGTATATTTTGGACAGTAGGTTTTAAATGATTATGTAATGCTCTTAGCAACATCCTTGACAACCAGAGTTCAGGAAACGTGAGCTTCAGTACAAACAGGAATTATATCTGCACCATTTATAAACTTGCAAACAAAAGTAATAGCATCATTATTCTCTTTAAACTGCATTCCTCGTGGCACAGTTTTGTCACTACTGGAAGTTATGGGTCGTGACAGTGGCTAACCCGCAACATACCTCTCCTGTTGGAAGTGAATTATCTACGTCACCAACCCACAGAAAGTCAAAATCAAAGCTGGGAAAGAGGACCTGAAATCCTCCGTGAAGTGCATGTGCTATTAGAGTTTCTGTTGGTACAAAGCATATATTATAAGCATTATCATTTGGAATGCCCTTGCCTAGTTCATTGCATTGTGTTTCATTAATGAAGTTTTGAACATAAATTTGATGACACTGGCCTAGTAGGGATAAGGATCACCTGAACCTGGTCTGTTCCTGGGTAGCAGAGGCTACTAGGGTAGGGCACTTAGCTTTAGCCACCTCCACCATAGAGCTGCACAAACACTCAATGTTCGATGGCTAATGGAAATGTATGGGGTGATAAATTGTATTCAATTACAATTTCAAACCTTGAGTGTCTTGTGAATATGATTTCCAACAAATGTGCCGCCAACATATTGCTGCCTGTGGACCTGGAGGGCATTATCTAAACCTTTGACAAAGGGACCATCATGTATGGCAAACTCTACTTTGATTGTGTTGACTACTTCCTCCTGCTGTGTTTCGTTATAATGGTCTAAGTCATGCATAGTGTTTGCTTAACAGTATTATTGCTTACCATCTTGTCCACAGACTGCCTTGTGTCTTCAGCCTGCTGGATAATTTGCATGAATGATCATTAATTAGAATTTAAATACTAATTAGACAAATAAGCAAAAAGATTTCACTAACTAAATCAAGACCCTGAGATCAAATGAAAGTGTAACCAAATATACAAAGATGTATGTTTTAAAAGGTAACATGAAAGAAATTGTTTATGTGTTTTATGTGGATGTATGCTTGTGTATTTACCATTTATGTACGTCAACTGAACTGTAATACACTGGGCCATATTTCAATAAAAAGACTAATACATTACAGGGGGAGGAGGTTCTCTGTAAAAATTTAATTGACATAATTACAAAGACTCAATGATAGGTACTAGTACTGTGTGTGTTCATGCACGGAATTATTGTTTCGAACCCTTGTTTGTCATGGGTTACAGTGTGTGGATCACTTCCTTTATAGCTAAATGTGTGTTTGATTTGTTTTCAAGTGCTATGAGTGTGGTCATTATTACAGTGTTTGCCCACAATCCTGCAGAATACAGTCTATGCCCTGATGGCTGCTACATGCGTGGCTGTATTTCTGACATACTTCCCTGGGGTTGGAGTATATCTCAGTTTTCATGAAATAAGGTGACTACCAGGGCCATGCCATGAGGAGTTTATTTTGTTGCTCACTCTGTTTAGTATTTATGTAGTGATTATCGTGCATACATTCCAGCAAGTGCAGATAATGATACTTACTCATGCTATGAGGTGCTGTTAGGCTGGATTAAATTGTCCTTTACTATCTATGGTACATGTATGTCTCCATAGACACTGAATCTTCACGGATTGAATTTGTTTTATATTAAATGTTGCTTTCTGTGGTGGTAAATTGTCTCTTTCTCTGTAGACTTGATTGGTGGGTCATTTCCATCAGTTTTTCATTGCTCATATTTACATATGATGAACTGAGAAAGCATTTTATTAGACAATGGAAAGGTGAGCTTTCATGGCTGATATGCATCCAACTTGTCCTACACCTTATCAACATTTCAAGTTTCTATACATATCCATACATATTTCCTGTATCAAAGACAATCAATGTATCACTTGCACTTAGCTTAATTTGAACAGTAGTGTTCATTTCCTTAATTGTATAGCATACAGTTATGAATAATTTTTTTTAATTCCTTTTATAATTTATTGTTTTTAAATTCATCTAACTCAGGAATACGACCACATAATACTGCAAACCTAACTACCTAGGACACAAAGAGGCATTATAAAAGTGATGATTACCTAGACAAGCATTTCGAGTAGCGTGTCTGTAGAGGCACGTGCATGCTTCTCTCCATTTTACTTTTAAAAAATTCTCATTCAGTTATAAACATAATGGATGCGGGCCAAGCTTTGTAAATTGATTATTCCAATACATGGCAGATAGACTGTTCAAAATGAATGATGCATCGAAGCTATACATGTAGGTCGTGTAACTGTTCTCTGAATGCATGCATGACTGTTTTCATGCATCTGTCTCATTGAATGTCAAATACTTTACCTTGAAATCTGGTGACTGAAAGGTTATGCAGAAGTGTTATTAATCATATGCATTGTCACTGTCCAATGTAGGCATTACCGAAACACTGTTCCTGTATTGATGCAGTTCAAGAGGTTATCTCTTATACATATATCCGGCAGCGCTGTCCTTATCTATGTTTGTATATCTGTCGTTAGTCAACTTCGTTTATTGGATTTGTCTGTGGATACAATAATAATTATGGTGCTGCTATTTTTTTTGCAACATGGTGACAAGGTTTTTTTAATGCATCTTGGTGCATGTGAAATGATTGTATTGTGAAACATTCTGCAGGGTGGGCATTAATTAATATGGCTTCTCAAAGGGAACAGGTGCACACACACACACACATTTGTATTATGCATGGGAGGGAGACCTTGTTTTGTTTCTGAATTCTTTGAGAGTCAGCATTGCCCTCTACAAAATGACTCTTCTTCATGGAGTGATGAGGCATGGAGTTTTATTAACCCTACATTTCAACGCAAGTGTATCATATTTTGGCATGTTTTAGAAGTTTGCAAGAATAACAGAATCACTGTGTAGAGGACATTTCTAGAATATCAAAAAACTTGAAATTATGCGCTAGATCCCTTTTCACTGTAATGATTCCATTTATACTCAAATGATGACATCATTATTATTGTGTACTTAGACACATGTTTACAACTGATTGAAATTAGAAAGGACGTGCATTGCCTTGTTCACTTAGGAACTTTGCTCCCATGTCAAATATAGCAAAGAATGATGTCCGTGTACTGCAATATTTACTGATTCTAAAAGTGTTGTGTGTGTAGCTAACAGAGCCTATTGCAGTGACTTTGAAAGAATTCATCAACTGTAATATTGGACAAGAAAACCTCTGTACCATTGTGTAGAGCTGATGTTAATTGAACTGCACTGCCGCAATTTTGTGTGACCGCACATGTTCGTAAAGACAAAATGATGTCTGCTTTTCACTAGCCTGGGGACCGGAGGAGTCGAATTTAGTCATCTGGTCCCCAGATGCGGTCTCACAAGGTTCGCATGAGTACCCGTGATAAACACTGGGGTCCCGTCACGCATAAATTGATCTGGGCAAAATAGAATCCGATCGGATCAATTTTTGCTGCCAAACTTCATCCGACGGAGTAATATAGGATAGCTTGTCCGCAGCGGGCCGGATAGGCTGTCCGGCTGGACTCACTATCTTACGATACACTGTCCTCATACGGGCAATTCATCCTAGGAGTTTTGGTCCGCGTTATGACACGCCCCCCCCCCCCCCCCCCCCCCCCCCCCCCGACACACACGACACACGCCATATTAGAGTCATGCTGCCACGGCATGTCTGACGTGCATGGAATTTTATATACATCATGCATAATACATCATGATGGTACATCTAGTACACGAGTGCAGAAGTGGAAGTTGTAATTCCATGAGAAAATGAAATTAAAAGAAATTCATTTAATTTTGATGTTGCACCTACATCGCTTCTTCTATTTCAGTATTAGAATATAAGGACGCATTTAAACAAGTTATGTTACTGTAAATAAAATAATAATGATGCATGTGGGCGCGTTTCATGAATTTCAAATACAGTATTGACGAATTACGAAGTACAGTATTATAATTTTATGCATTCTGAAAGCTGGATGACTGAGCCTTAAATCAGTTGTTATGTATTGAGAATCAGATAGTATTTAAAAGCTATAAAACATCGAAGTAATATCATTTTCTGAGAAAAGTTACATGAAACATTGTATCTGTTGGATCCTGTAAACATTTATGACCTCATGCAGTTCTATATACCATTGGCATTATCGGTGTCAACTTGCTAAGTAAGAAATTTCTTTGCTACTGATGTGCCATTAAGATGACATAACTCTTCCTTCAGTGTCCCTACAAGGAGATGAGAGATTACTGAGATTATAATGTGACTGTACTTTCCATCAGCGATAAAACTTTATTTAGAATTTCAGTAGATCTCATTTGAATAAGTTTTATCAATCAAAAATATTATTATAACTAAAATTAAAGACTAGATGCTTATACTTTTCGAAACAGCTAATCCAACCCCGAAACGTATGTTGCATGGCGGGAAACGTGTGTTACATGGCGGGAAACGTGTGTTGCATGGTGGGAAACGTGTGTTACATGGTGGGAAACGTATGTTGCATGGCGGGAAACGTATGTTGCATGGCGGGAAACGTATGTTGCATGGCGGGAAACGTGTGTTACATGGCGGGAAACGTGTGTTGCATGGTGGGAAACGTGTGTTGCATGGTGGGAAACGTATGTTGCATGGTGGGAAACGTATGTTGCATGGTGCATGGGAAAACTGTAATACTTTTGATCGTACCCAAAAATGATTCATTGAGGCCGCTAATGGATGAGTTTCACTGACTTTAGGCAAACAGTATCAGCTGTGGCTGCAGGGTCAGCTTGTTTTCACGTTGTGAATGACCGACCATGCATGCTCTATGACCGTATATAATCAATGCTGTGATTCCCCTTCTCTGACATCCTGCATACGCGTAGCACCCCCTTGGTGTAGGATAGCGTGCAGCTACTGACTTGACGTGTACCACCTATAGTGTTCTTCCCCTTGATGCATCACTTGGTAAAGGATGCCAAAGCGGTGTTCATCAGTATGAACATGTTTTTATGGTGCTTTGTAAAGACCAAATTTCGAGATTATAATTACACGTCACTCATTTCAACAATCAACACTGGAACTGTATTGCAATGTGCAGGCCATACACACACGTATACTTGGCATATACTGACATAACTCTTCAGTGCAGCAATACAATGAGTAACGGCAGATATTTATCAATGGGCTCAAATTAAGCGTCCCCCTAACGTCACATGTATACAGTGTACATATACCTGTATGTCCGGGCCCAAGTGAGGTGTCTGCATGCAAGTAATTGTCACCGTATACGGTGTTCTCGCCCTCCAGGCTAGGGACACGTGTAGTGACCCTAGTCTGTACTACAATGTGTCAAGTCCACAGCTGGGACCACTGTACCAGTGCATAAGTGCTCATGCATGTCTTGAGCATGCTGCGGTATATCACTGCATGCATGAGGTACGCGGGGTGACCACATTCATGTTCACTGTAGTGTCAATTTGCAAGAATTTGTAAACCTGCATGCATGTTGTTGGCCCAATGTTTCTGAGGAACACGAAATCTGTCGTGCAGATTTTGAAAACAACACGGAAGGATGTTCCTGCTGTCTGCAACAACTTTTACCACCACTCTAGTTTTGCCGTTGGTTTTTGCCCTTTTCTGTTTTATTGATATCCTTTGCATGCCTGCATGTGCCGCACATTTGTACAGTAACTGCAGCAAGGCAAGTTCCCTATATTGCGCAGGCGCCGTGCAGACAGTCGTTATACCCCGATGTCATGCAGCAGTCGCGCGAAATTGATGGCGAGGTATTCAATACGTGCCATGGCTGAATCGTTGGGCATAATCACACAAAAGCAGTTTGTATGCATGGATCATTTGGATAAGAGATGTATTCATGTTGTATTGAATAGCGATAACCGATCTACCATGCATACAGCCTTTCATTTTACCGTCACTATATCCTAACACCCTTAACATTTTCGTGCAGTGTTGCTGCTTACTTGAACAAGCACTGATATCAGAGTTCTTTTTTTTTGTGTTTTTTGCAACGTACATGTATACTAACATATCACCGGACCCTGGTCCATGATTATTGTGTCTGACAGTGTAAAATATGGCCATACTAGAAAGTAAATTTGCTGAACGAGAATTATTATTCCTGATAGAATAAGTGATAAGCCTATGCCCATATATCATGCATATTGAGGAGCATTTAGCTTCACCATGCTTGGGAGGATTGAGGATGATGAGCTCTTAACTGCATTCCTTCATTGTATTGAATTATTCATATCTGGCTGCAAACATTTTGCCCATTTGTGTTGCATGTACATGTGTGTATGTGTGTGTGTGTGTGTGTGTGTGTGTGTGTGTGTGTGTGTGTGTGTGTGTGTGTGTGTGTGTGTGTGTGTGTGTGTGTGTGTGTGTGTGTGTGTGTGTGTGTGTGTGTGTGTGTGTGTGTGTGTGTGTGTGTGTGTGTGTGTGTGCGGGGGAGATTTGATATACTTTTAAAGGGGGGTTATTTATGTAATGTTGCGACACATTGTGGGTCCAAAAAGTTGAAAAGTGTGTGATATACTATATGGACAGCCCCTGGTAGAACACTCTGGGCATGTGAATCTTTGTTAGGATACTTAAAGATGGGCATACGGGTGCGCGTGCACAAGTTTTACCTGCTTGACTATCTCGATAATGAAAAAGGTACAAACTCTTTTCGTGACTCCACTATATGTTACAGCTGATTTACCTCTATGATCCTGCACCTCGTTTGACGTTAAAAGATTGAGGGCCTTATGTTTTGCTCCAAAACTTGATGATACTCACACTGACTTCGATTGAATTTCAATGTCCACCCAATCACCCTAAATTTCTGCAAATGTACGCATGATTTTCACGTGCATGCTATAACTCATTAATCGTGCCGTATATAGGTATAAGGTCTATAGCCGCGAATGAGTTGCCGGATTAGATCATGTGCCGTTGGTTTGCATTTTGCAGCGTTTAGATCATGATAAGCTTTAATGATTCACTTTGCATGCAGTTACGCACAGATTTCAAGGTCGCAATTCAATCTTATCCCGAATTATTCACGCACGTGCCTACCTATATATGCAGAGGTTGGGAAAGGTACGCCGCAAATTTAATAAGATGATGGTGCTATCTGCGGCGGTGGCTTACGTTATAATGAGCTTTTTGACTTGCGTGCAATGCGCCTGCATAGGTGAGACTTAGCGTGCATGCAATATGGCCTTGGCAGTAACTGAGTCCGCAGATACAGAGGATGTGACGCTTCTGCCTACGCAAGGTGCAAAGCTTGGTTGTCCTTGCAATACCAAGTACGTGTGGATCAACGGTTCACAAATCAGCCCTAACACGTGTGACACAGCCTCGGACGAATGTGACAGATTCGAAATAGCCTCGGACGTGTGTGACGGCGGAACCTGCACAGTGGTAACATTCAGAGACACTCTGGCGACCAATTCGACGCAGATATGGTGCGAAAAGTACGAAGATGAAACCTCAGTCACAGTGGCCTCCTATTTTGTGGTCGGTAAGCCTTCGTCGATTGGGTGCATGCGGTCTTCATTCCATTTGATAGCACATCCTGCATGCGCTGAGGCGACGCTATCTGTTGACATGCGCCATGCGTTCTCTTTGAGGTTCCCCGCTCTCGCCGAATCCTTCCATTCTCGCGATCAACGCGAGCGCTCTGTTGCTAAAAT
This sequence comes from Ephydatia muelleri, assembly GCA_013339895.1. Taxonomy (NCBI): domain Eukaryota; kingdom Metazoa; phylum Porifera; class Demospongiae; order Spongillida; family Spongillidae; genus Ephydatia; species Ephydatia muelleri. Next base: position 1,921,169 of record JABACO010000006.1, read on the forward strand.
GGGAGGAACCCTTCACGTGGAAAGGTGTAGGCAATATTTCTCACTACACCGTCCGAATGTACTCCCGATCTAGCCACAGTTGGAGGATATGGACCATTCCGGCAAAGGGTTATGACATTGCATACTGTGCTAGTGTGGATGGCGATGGGATCGCCTGCGCCATGCTCACAAACATACATTCCAGGAGGAGCAACCAATGCAACAACATCATTGCAGTTCATCTTTACCACAAACATCGCCCCTGTTAGTTGCGAAGAACTGCTGTTTTATGTCAGCGCTTCAAACATAGTCGGAGAGAGCGAGAGAGCAGCAGTGAGGGTTTTTTTTAATGATGGTAAGAATTATGTCAGAACAGATGGAAAAATGTTGCTGAGTATATTTGCAAACCTCAACATTTCCATTTCACTAAACTCACACTGCATTGTGTAATGGATGCTTGCATTTATTTACTGCATGTACTGTAGCTCCTCGTGGTGACATGAAAGCTTGGATTACCCTGCTTAAGGGAGCCAGCAATGATACAGATCTTATCCTAAACATCCAGGTAGGGCATTAGATAGAATAATCATCACCAAAAGTGCAATCATTTGTATCTTTATATAACGCAATACATGCAGCCTCCTGGCTCATGCGCGCCGCGGATAGCCAATTTCAGCATTGATGTCAATGACGCGCACAATCAGAGCTTTGCATTGGTTCAGATACCTGCACAGCTAGGACCTTCAAAAGACCCAATAACCTTTCGCATTCCTTCGGGTCTGATACCGAACGATACAGCCAACTGACAGTGACA